>JASPKZ010006824.1:1595000-1817819 GCA_030220185.1 Diploptera punctata | reverse complement strand
AAAGAAAGAGAGAGAGACGATGGAGGAGATGAGGAAGTATAATGCCTCATTTTCTGACACAAGTGTGTGATATCAATGCAACATTTCTATTTACTAAAGACCTATGAAAAAATATTTTTTGCGCAATAGTGCGTTTTGTCGTACTTACAGCAATGGCGACCATGATTATAAGTTCAACATCCTACATTTCGGGGTAGCCAACCTAAATAACAATACTGTAATAAAATAACCATGCTGTAATATTACATATTACAAAACCCGTGTGGGAAGTAAAACCACTGTCCTCTATGTTCATTACATACAATGTATATACAAAAATATCCAAAAGGTAGTGTTAATATACATTATACGAAACAAATCACTGCATTTTAAGTGAACTGAATTTTATTTGAAACAATGTAAAACAGTGAATACGTACTTGCCCCCATTTTATCACTGAATTTATGTCACGGCCTTCTGTAGTTTCAACTAATAATAATTGCCCATACTGTTAACGTTAGTCAATTGTTTAAAATAAACGTAAATATTTCCAACAAATATATTATTATTTTATTATTTATTTTTTGAAAACACTATCGCGCAAAAAATAATGCACAACGCACGTTTGTGAAGTGTTTTACAGAATCTCGGAAATTAAAAACCGAGCGACAGCGAGGTTTTTAAACATTTTCCTCCCTTCTGTAAAAACCACTTCCCAACCTCGCATCGTAATATAATATTTTTATTCAATGCCATCAGTTATGTCATTTCGATATTTCTGGTATTCTCTCCTGGCACTTGTGTATTGTAACCCACATCTGTGATTCGGGCGCCTGGAATGCGAGGTTACGCTGCCTCAATAAAATGATGAGTGATGATAATGCTAATGATGCGTCAGGAGAGACCTTAATTATATACTTAATCTAATGAAGTGAACATGATAACGAAGGACAGATGATGTTCAGGGACCATTTGGGCCTTAAAATTTCCTGACACCTGTCTTACAGGTGAGGAAAAACCCTCACCAGGAAAACTTGTCCTGCCCGGGGATCGAACCCGGGCACCCTGCGTGACAAGGCGCACGCTACCCATTAACAATATGGTGGATCCTATACAGATATTGGAATAAGTAATTTGAGTAAGGAGCGTAATATGATTGACGCTTATAATAATTTATATTTTAAGTTGAAATAGTGGTAAGGTTTGCGTAACACAGAATCATGACAGAGGCAGGAGTATTACATTCATTCGCATCACCTCACCAGGAAGCGGTCATCTTAATTGCAAACTCCCCTGCCATCTGCATATGATATCATGGCATGTTCCATCTCAGTGCGGCATCCTTAACAAGATTTCCACTTGGCTGCATATTGAGTTTTCCTGCTCCGCACTACGGCAACACTGTTCTATGTCTCATCTAATAACATAGGTAATAATAATAATAATAATAATAATAATAATAATAATAATAATAATAATAATAATAATAATAATAATAATAATATCAGCAATAATAATAATAATAGCAGCAGCAATAATAATTACAATAATAAGAGTAACAATAATAACAACAGTAACAATAATAATAAGCCCATAATATCCTACGATATACCCACAGGGTAAAACGCAGGTTGTAAAACACTTGTTCAAATAAAAGAGAAGCCCATAACCAAAAAAAAAAAAAAAAATGAGGGAAATATGGATTCAAAGGAAACGCCTCTAAGTACCTTCCGTAGTTCTACATTGTCTCATTTGCAATAAAAGAAATAATAATAATAAAAGAAATAATAATAATAATAATAATAATAATAATAATAACTAGAATCCGGATGTTAGGCACTTAAAACAATCAAAATAGGCAGGCAAAAAGTCACTAAAAATCATTAATATAGGCACTAAACATTTCAAAATAGGCTCTTACAAAAATGGACAACAACATAACTTTTTACAGTCTTACGTTAAGAATATAAACATATGCTATCAATAGCATGCGAAGATATCAGAGATGCTTTTGGATTTGTTTTGCCTTTTTACAAAGAGTAGAACCGTCACTTGAGAATATTTCCGCACCAAATTCTTTCACGAAATTGGTCAGTATGTCTTTTACTGTTGTCCGCTCTTTAGGTATCTTAAAAGAAACTATTCTAAAAAAAAAAAGCAAGCCACATACGCTTGCCACACTACTTTGTCTTTGAAGCACCTCTCTGTGAATGAGGACTGCAGAATAAATTCAGTGTTACCAAGATCAAAATAATATTGCCAGCCACTAAAGGTTTCAGCACCAGGCGTGAGACAGAGAAAGAAAGCTTGAGCCATCTACCCTTTGTATCACCCAGCAATGTTTGTATTAAAAAGAAGCAAATAACTTTTCTCCAAGCCTTAGAGCCGGAGCATAATACAATGGGATAAAGCATAGTGCTATTTCGCTTAACGGGAATGCTTAAGGTGAAAAAATACAATTTTTACCTAATGGGAGTGCATTGAGGGCGAAACTATCTACCTACAAGGTTACTGGGTTATTGCCACCCTTATTCTAAAATATTCTAGGGGAATTTATAAAAAAGAACACTTGAAAATTTCTATGAAATTAGTTGTGCCATGAAGTTTGTCCATTTCAATTGATTTCATTGAAATACTGAGTTAATTTCGAGAAAATCATTACAAATAGGCATTTATAAGCATTATATGCTGAAATAGACAATTATAGGCAAAATTAACTTCATGGAAAACAACTCTAGGGTCGTAGGTATTAACTTATATGAAGTCACTTTTACAATACCTATAATAAATAACTACAGGCATTTTTCCTAACATCCGGTATCTAATAATAACAATCTTCTTCTTGTACGTAATGGAGTTTGGCCATAGACCTCCATCTAGTTAATGGAGCACCTAATATTCATTCTTCCTTTGGGTTGGTAGTAAAGCAAAATTTGTGAGTCTATTGGGGTCATTCTTTCTTACTGTATGTTGGAGCCAATTAGATGTTGAATTTTGAATTTCGTCCATAACACTGTATATGTTTAATTCTGTTCTTATTTCTTCATTACGTATATGTTTTATCTAACGACATATAGCCTGCTACAACAATAACGTTAATATTACTTACTTACTTACTCACTGGCAGTATCGAACCCGTAGGTTCATGGCCGCACGGACATAAGCTCTCCATATATCCCTATCCTGAGCCAATGCTTTCCAATTATTCCCTGTATAATCTACTTCCCTCAAATCATTGTTCATGTTATTCTCCCACCTCATTCTTGGTCTACCAACTGGGCGTTTTCCCTCTGGCTTTCCTACAAGAAGCTTCCATGCAAGTCTTTCATTCCCCATACGTGCAACATGTCCTGCCCATCGCAGTCTACGAGACTTAACTGTTCTTATTATATCTGGCTTCCTATAAAGACCATGTATTTCATTGTTATGTAGTCTTCTCCATTCACCTGTTATAACGATAATATTAATCAATTGAGTTGGTGTTTACTTGATGAAAATCCATATTTATTAATTAAATAAAAATAAAACGTAGTTTTATTTGATTTTCATATTTATTATATAATTCAGTGACAGCTGTTTCGGTACACTGTACCTTCTTCAGACATGTTAACAAATTACTGAATTATATAATAAAATGAAAATCAAATAAAACTACGTTTTATTTTTATTTAATTGATAATACGAGTATTAGTACTAATAATAGAAAAAATACAATAGTAATAACATTATAATGGTAATAAAATAATAAAAATTAATAAAATAACATTAATAATATTGTAATAGCAATAATCACCATTATAATAATAACAATCTTCGATTTATTTTTCATATTAATAATACTTAATGATAAGAATATAATAGAGAATTGAATAGCATTTATAATTTGCGCACTGTTAACTGACGGTTGGGGACCGTCTTACAGCCTAAATGCTACCTTTCACTCATTATTCCAACCCCTAGTATAGAACTGAAAGAAAACTCTGTCTCTGTTGCTTGTGTAAGTGTTGAGATAGTCCTAGATCGTGTGCTAATTTTGCAATCTGTTATAAGTTTAATTTAGCTTAGAGTAACGTCTAAGTACAAATTCACATTTGAAATGCCTTTTCACTAATACAATATGAGTTGCTATTTTAAGTCAGTTAGTAGTACTAATTCATCTCATGTTTCTCCAATACCACACTGATATCACGGACCCGTCTGCTTCGAGTGCGTGAGCTATTAATGATTGATACTAATATTTCTAAATGAAAGTGTAATAATTTTATTTTAAACAACATGAATAAAAATATGAACGAAGTTTATTTAAACTGTTTTTTAATTGCAATAGGAAATATGTTTTAAGACGGGCATTTTTAAGAGAGAATCCATCCATAACAATTCTGCCCGAAGGCAGGTCCTTCACTGCAATCATAGCATTTTCATGCTATGCTTGCAGCTTTATTAGGGAATTGTGTAGGTGTGGTAGCTTCCCGTTGCTTTCCACACCGGTGAAGGATGATGATGATAATGATAATGGTAAGGATGATAATGATAAATGATGGCCATTCGATTTCGGGGACCATTTGGGCCTTAGAGTTTTCCTGATATTTGTCTTACAAGTGAGGAAAAAACCCGATAAAAACCTCACCCAGAAAAACTGCCCCGAACGGGGATCGTACCCGGGCCACAGCGGTGGACTAAGAGAGAATATGATTAAGAAATCAAACTAACTATTTTGTATTTACTTTTCAGGAACTGGACTACCGTAAGTCAATAATGTACCTAGAAAATAAGCGCCTGAGCAGTATAGGTCTATAAAGGTACGAATCTCTCTTTTTTATCAATTTACATTCAATACTAATGTTTTATATATATATATATATATATATATATATATATATATATATGTGTGTGTGTGTGTGTGTGTGTGTGTGTGTGTGTGTGTAGATGGACTCCTGAGATAGAATCCACTTATACTCGTATGTGAGTAGACATATAAGCAATCACATCTAGTGGGAACATGTATTATCACAATGGCGGTAACCATGACGATAATTCACTTTTTCTCCGATCGAATATCCACAGGTTGTACGGTGGCATAGAATAGTATATATATATATATATATATATATATGGGGGCCACGCCGTTGCGTAGTGGTTAAGGCACTGCGCTACAAGCCGGAAGGTCGAGGGTTCAAGTCCCGGTGGGGTCAGGAATTTTAAACTGGCCCAAAACTTCTGGCGGCACTATGGCTCAGCTTCTAACAGGAAGTACCAGACGCTTGTTCTGGGGGTTAAGGCGGCCGTAACGCAGGGCTGACAACCCGGCTGACATCAAGTGCCGATTGTCCAGAAAAAGTGGGAGCCTTATCCTCCTATACTATCCCTCGGGCCTCCTGAGGTCTGTAGTGGGATTAATTTACTTTGTGTGTTATATATATATATATATATATATATATATGTGTGTGTGTGTGTGTGTGTGTTATGTTGCAGATTTTCGCGAATATAAGTACGAATATGAAAGTTTTCTTAAGACGCGGAAAACCCAAGAAAACTTTCATATTCATATATATATAATTAAAATCCATTCAAAAATAAATTATTGTAGGCTACTGTATCTACTAGTTTTGTACATGTAGACATTATGGCAGACAGATGGAAAACTCTGCAGACTTCACGTAAGTGTTGGCGGTGAGCGATCCGTTTTCGTTCTCCTTTATACGTAGAACCACGGATTCCTGTAAAACACATTAGCCCCGGATTAAATTTTGAATTTAAATTTGAAGTTTATTACGTGGTAGCATAGTGAAGTCGGAAGCGGGCCTTTTTGGGGTTCTATTCCAGCATTTGCTCTTGAATTGAAGGAAACCGCTTAAAACCTCAATCGGAATAGTCAATCTCGCAATATCTTGCCAAGTTTGGCTTTCGGATGATTCTATATTGAGGACCAAATCCGTTCATCAGGCTTTCATTTATTTAAATATAATCTGTAAACAAACTACTTGTCTGGGAGTAATTTATATATATAAGATTAGCAAAGTCGGCCGCGGTGGACGAATGGTTACGTTCCTTGCCTGTGGTCCCCAGGGTAGCGGGTTCAAACCCGACCGTGATCGATGGATTTATTAGAATGGAAAAGTCTAAGGGACAAGTTCTCCGGAGGGACTTCAGGCCGATGATCCCGAGCTTGAAGATTTTCAGGCTCGTAAAAGGACCTTAAGGCTGAATAAAGAGGCCTCTAACCAAAATTTACCTCTATTTACATGATTTATATTAGCTTGACTGTATCTATCTATGTAACGGAATCTTTAAACACGATTTTCACCCACTTAAAAACATTGGATCGACTCGAGACTTTGTATAGGCCTACTTGTAAAGGACCAATGACAATACAATGATTTTGTAATTTATTTCTAAATTCCTGACCAGAATCATCAAAAAATAAAATAATAAATAAAAACGGTATAATAGATTGCGGACTTATCGACTTTTTGGTCCATCGTTGTAAGAAATTAATATTATATCTTCTGGTAGCTCAGTTGGTAGAGCGGTGTATTGTAGTGGTATATAATTTCAGTAATTCGTAGGTCGCTGGTTCAAATCCGGCCCGGAGGATTTTTTTAGAACTAAAAATATCGTAAGCAATTAAATTTCCATGGGATTCCGGTTTATGACAATGAATTAAACTAACATTTAAAAAAGAAATAATAGTTTTAAAAACTAAAACAACGCGCTTTATTGGAAAACCAAACTAAAAATTAATAATAGTTTAAAAAACTAAAAGAACACGCTTTATTAGAAAACCGAACTAAAAAATGGAAAATAATTTTAATTTCCAACACGCTTGGGATAAAATTAAAGTGGTCAACAAAAAAAAATAATCTCTAATACATCTAGAATAATACCAGAGTTATCTACAAAAAATAATTTTACCATCAAGGCAAGGGTGCTTTTTATGTTTTTTACGTTTCCTTCTTAGAGATTTTACTTTTACCAATATCTGTTTATTATCAAATATATTAATTGATAAAGAACACCACGCGCTTTTGATGGTATTTTTTTTAGATAACTCTAGTTTTATTCTAGATGTGTTGGAGATGATTTTTTGTTGACCACTTTAATTTTATCCCAAGCGTGTTGGAAATTAAAATTATTTTTCATTTTATAGTTCGGTTTTCTAATAAAGCGTGTTGTTTCAGATTTTTTAAACTATTATTTATTCATTCTAGTAATAGATCGGTTGCCTGCTAGATGTCTCATTGGGTCGGTATGTTGACCGCATACCATTCATGACATCTGCAAGCGTAACTAAATTAACTTGATCAAGTAACTCCTAACAAAGGAGAGGCTAAGACCCAACATTGGGCTGTTGCGCCATTGTAGTTAGATATATTGTAGAATTTTTGAATAAAGTTATTTATTTTGATCCCTCCGTAAAATTCTCTTATAAAACTTGAAAACATAATAATGGTCCCTAGGATTGGTTGCTGGCCAAAGGATGGCAAGACCACTGATGGGGCTGCCATCTTATAGCCTCTGGTCAGGCTTTTATGGTATTTCATGGGAAGGACCCCATACAAAATAAAATCTGTCTCCAAAATAAAATTTTATAGAGATCTATTCAATTTAAATATCTTTCATATTATCTCTCTATCTGGGATGAAAAGGATATCCCTGAAAAAATTACTAGTTATAATAAAAGTTTGGGAATTATTAATCAAGTTATGAAACCATCCCTTGTACAAAAAAAAACACCAGATTACGTTTATATAACACTTTGGTAGACCAGTGTTGACCTATGGTAGTGAAGCATGGACACTAAAAAGACAACATGAAAGCAGAATAACGGCTTGTGAAATGAGATTCATGCGCAAAACAACGGGTTACACCAGATGGGATCGGAAAAGGAACACCGATATCTTAAAAGAATTGAAGACTACGCCAATTTTGGAATATATTAAACAGTACCAACTAAATTGGAAACACCATCTTGAAAGAATGAGTTCAAATCGGATCCCCAAAGCTGTTTATAATTATATACCAAGAGGACGAAGATCTCTGGACCGTCCTATGAAATGCTGGAGGGAAAATATTCTATAGGATCGTAACAGGCCTTGGCCTAATACTTAGAAGGAAGAAGAAGAAGTTATTTATTTTACACTGAAAGTAAAATGGATATTATGACTTAATAGAGCATTAAGCTTCCAAGCAAAAATCGTCGACTGTTTCGCTATAATTTTGAAGCGGGAGCACGATTAAATAAAACACTGCGTAGTCTCCGTTGTGCCACGCTGTAAAGTGTTCCAATTATGTCTATAGCATTTTACTAGCTTATGCTCGACATGCGTTTCTGGAGTCAGATTCCGTATTATGATCGTCATATTTATTCAAGACCTTGTATTATACTTAAGGGGTGTGATGGGTGAAATTTCTAGTTTTTACAATTTTTGAGCTAGACTTGATTTTTTGTACAAACATTCACAGCATGATACATAATGATGTGTTTAAGTTTTATTCTTGTGAGACTTTTATTTTATGAGGTATTAAATATTATATTTAAAAAAATGCATATATTATAATTAAATGTTTCCACAATTTTTAGTAAAATGTCTGATTTTTTCTACAGGACCCCTAAAATATTTAGAAAAACATCATGCATTAGAATTCTTATAATGTGTAAAGGGAGAAAAAAAAATGTTGATGTCATGCGTGGAATTACAAAAAATTATAAATGCATAATTTTATTTTTTATTTCTTAAAATACTAATTCAATCATAAAACCCATGCACTACTTTGTTACCCATTGTTTTTGGGACATGCAGTAAAAATTTGAATATTCTAGGACAAAATTTATGAATTCCATTCAATTTTGAATGCAGTGGAAATAAAATTGTGAAAAACAAGTTTAAAGATTTGCATGCAGGTAGTATTTAACTGGTGCAGCCTTTTAACTCTGACGTAATTTAGGGCACTTACAAACGTCATAGGCCTCTGAAACTTTGCCAACATGTATATTAGAGTACAGGCTATTTTTTAGTACAAAAAACAAAAAAATGCCAATTTTGATCTCAAATGGTCAATTTTTCACCCATCGCCCCCTTTAATACTTTGCAGTGGCATAATCAGTAGGGACCGTACTTCCCTCTCCGGCGACCGGATTTGATTCCCAGGCGATTTATCTGGCTTTCTGCTAACAGATTCAGCGAAGCCCATTGTGTGTCTGTAAAATCGTGATATGGATTGGGGATTCTATGCCATTATGACACCTACGTAAATTCAAATAAAAAATGAAAAACAAAATTGTTTCAGTATGTGAGTAATTACTTGAAAGAAATGTATGGCATATGTTGATTTTTTTCCCCAAAAATGTGAAAAATGCCTTAAAATGAAGTGAGTAGTTGAGATCAAAGTAATCATATTTACAACGTAAAATATGTATTTGCCACTGCTTAGACAGTATTGCCAACTTGTCAGAAAACCCGTTAACAAACAATTGAACGCTAAACTAATCTGGTGTACGCTAACTCGCCCATTTTTTCTCCCTAACTTGCCCAAACTAACACTAAAATGTCCAAACTAACAGTAAGTAAGTAAAGTAATCCCACTATAGGCCTCACGAGGCCCTTTGGGTCGTAGGAGGTTAGGCTCCCACTTTTTCTGGACAATCAGTACTTGATGTCAGCCGGGTTGTCAGCCCTGCGTGACGGCCGCCTTTACCCCCAGAACAAGCGTCTGGTACTCATTTCCGTTAGAGGCTGAGTCGACCCCAGGGCCATAGTGCCGCCATAAGGTTTGGGTGAGTTTAAAAATCCTGACCCCACCGGGACTTGAACCCTCGACCTTCTGGCTTGTAGCGCAGTGCCTTAACCACTACGCTACGGCGTGCCCCCCAAACTAACAGTAACTTGCCCAAATTAACACTTGTTTGCCCAAATTAACACTAACTTGTCCATTTTCTCACCCTAACTTCCCCCCCCCCCCATGTAGATGGACTCCTGAGATAGAATCCACTTATACTCGTATGAGAGTAGACACATTAGCAATCGCATCTAGTGGGAACATGTGTTATCGCAATGGTTACCATGACGATAAGTCACTTTTTCTCCGATCGAATATTCACAGGTTGTACGGTGACATAGAATAGTCTATAAAGTTCCTTCTTCTAGCTTAAATGCAATCCATACCACAGGATGGACATTGTATAAAATTATGAAGAATAAGGATCATAAAAGGAAACAAAGTGTTCCAATGGAAAGGTTGTAGTCTTTTGAGTGTGATAAAAATTATTGTAAGTCTAATAATTATAAAATTCCCCTCCATTGTATCTTATCATGGTGCTTAAATGACCGCGAGTGATGTGTCCATGTTAGTATTGCTGACGAAAGAGTTACTCATGCCGGACAGGTCAAAAGCAATAATCCAGACGATAAAAGTACCTTGGTCGAAATAGTGACGATCTTTCACCGTAAAATACAACCGTCAAGAAACGCGGGCATGGATTCCACTGGGGATTTTTCCAATGATAAAGTAATCCTCTATTCGGTTCTCCGAGCGGGGACCACTTATAGGGATGTATGGAGATCGTATGTCTGCGCGACCATGAACCTACGGGTTCGATAATGCCAGTTAAATAATATTAATAATAATCATCATCATCAAGGATTAGACCGCAAGATCCCTTCCGATCTCATGTTAGAATTAATGTCCATCTTTTACTGGGTCTATCTACATTTCTTTGTTCTAGTGGTCTGTAGTGAAGAATCTGTTTCGGAATGCTGTTGTTTTCCATTCTATTGATGTGGTCCATCCATTCATCTCTGCATTGTGCAAGCCTATCTAATAGCTTGAATATATTTAGTTATGTTCGTATATTTTGATTTCGTTTCCATCTACTATTGTACAGGCAGTCATACTCCTCAAAAACCTCATTTCTGAAGTTCTTGGTTTTTTATTAAAACCATATAGCCTACAGTAAAACCTGTCTATGAAGGAACATGACGATTCCACAAATATATTTCCGTCTTGGCAGTTTTCCTTCTTATAAAGGGTTCCCAAATTACAACTTTGATTTTCTCACGCAGTGTAATGGTTTTACTTGCACGCTTTAAAGTCATGACATATTGACTGAAATACAGACAAAATAGTGTATGTAATACAGCTCAGTTTGCACGGCAATACAAAAAAAAAGCGAGAAGGAACTCAACTACAGGAAGACTGAAGAATTTCCCAACTCCCTCGCAGGTAACGTAGCACGCGAGGAAAAGCGAGGGATTCCCCGCTGTCACACATAAGCAAGGGTATCCCTGCAACACAATGGCAACACGAGAAGGTAAAACAGTATAATACAGAAAGCGTCATATGCAGAATTTTCACGTGTGGTCATTAATACTGTAATTAGAACGTGCTTAAGAATAATTTTCCGTCTTACTGAGGTAAAAATTAACTATTGGTACTTTAAAACCATTCCGTTTCCGCGTTATGAAGGTTTCCGGCGATTTTACATATAAAATCGTATCGTTCTGGAGATTCTTTTTCCGTCTCTACAAGTTTCCTTCTTATAGAGGTTCCGGCTAAGACAGGTTTTACTGTAGTAGTATTAAAACCGCCACAGTTCCATTAAATTTTAAAATTTCTCCTTTCCAGTTCTCTTGAGACTTCATTTTATGGTGCCACACGTATAATTAAATTTATTTATTTACTTATTTATTATTTGCAATGTCTTCACTTTATCTATATGACATATTGCATCCCTGGTAATTAAAATCGTCTACCAGTTCTATTGTTTTATTCTTTAGTGACATTTTTACTATTAATGGTTCACAGCCTGGAAAAGCCCAATTAGTTATTACTTATAAAATTACCAGCTAGTTTGTTTTATGATAGGCAGACTAATTCTAGGGGAAAAAAACTAAGTGATCTTTCTAAGTAAAGCTTTCAGTTTTAGACACTGTATCAATTTCGTCATAAAGCAGAAATCAGATCCTGTTAGTAAATATACATTTACCTATACACCATCTTTACGTTCATCCTGAGGGAGCGAGTAAATAGCTGTCTCCGTATTAAGTTTATCTCCCCTTACGTTTTTGTTCTACTCAGGGTTAAAAAGGAAGAAGGGATGTAAAAAGCACTCACAAGGGAGATACGAAAAGTTATTCACAACACATATGCAATATGCATCCATAAGACGTGATATATTCCATATGAGAAAGTACAGCATCCATGGGCTAACGCTAAAAGGGCAACTTCAATATTCATGAGGTGTCTTGTAGATAAGGAAGCCAGTCTGTAAACAATCAATTTCCCCGTCTATGAGAAACTTAGTGATTTCAGCTAGACCCCTGGTTCTAACGTCACGTATAAATTATGAAGTCAAGAATACATCATAAAGATTTTTTAGGTGTTGGTATAAACTTACATGGGCGCGAAACAGGTTTTTTACATTAAGAAAAGAAAACAATGTAAATATGTTCGTAAATATGATCCTCGGCCGCGGTGGACTAGTGGTTATGTTCCTTGCCTCTGGTTCCGAGGGTCGCGGGTTCAAAACCGGACGGGGTCGATGGATTTTTTAGGATGGAAAAATCCAAGGAGCAAGTCCTCCGGGAGGGAATTTAAGCCGTGGGTCCCGAGTCTGAAGATTTTCAGGCTCGTAAAAAATCCTTAAGCCTGAATGAAAAGGCCTCTAAGCAAAATTTACCGAATTTTCCCGTTCTAGTACTATCTTGGTTTTCTAAATGTCAGTATGAGGCGGAACGCTGACCACGGACCACTCAAATGACATCTATACGAAAACAAGTGTAACTAAATTATATGGTTCAAATTCTTCCCTGTAGGGGGAGAGCGCCTAAATCTCTGTTAAGGGGAAACATGGGCTTACAAGATACAAGAAGAAATATGATCCAGAGACGTATAACCGGTCCCATAAAGGTTGAGATTGTGGAATGGAGGAAGCTTAATAATGAGAAAATCCAGGATTTTTAGGATCGAAAAATCCATGGACAAGTCCTTCGGTAGGGGGGAAGGCTCTTGCATCCGTGGGCTAAAGATTAAAATGAAAAAAATATTATGTACTAATGAGATAGAATAGATTTAATTCTGGAGAAAAATTAATCACATATCAACAAGTAATTGTATAAGCGTGACTTAAAAGTGCCATAACATTCTTCTTCTTCGTCACGGTTTAGGCTTTTGTTAGCCTGCATATATATGCAGGGTGTCCCATTGAATCCTCCGACATTTTAATTAAACATAACTAAGTAGGCGAAATTATGAAATGAGGCAGATAATAAACGAAACAGAAACTCAAAGAATTTTCATTGCCACATACGAAACACATCTATATGTGCAAAATTAGTAGCATGAACAATATCAAGTCTGTATTCGATTTCGTGCCACCCTTTGATCAACATGTCCATTGGTACTGTTGCAATTGTGTCAAGGATACGGGTTCGTAAATCATGAAGATCTTGTACTGGAGTCGCAAACACACGTTTTTTTACATACCTCCAGGGGAAGAAGTACAATGGAGTGATGTCTGGCGAACGTGGTTTTATATAATTGTTGTCCAACATGCGACAGATAAATTAACTGCAACAATGAAAAAAAATCTTTGAGTTTATCTTTCTTTTAATACCAACCTCATTTCATAATTCCGCATACTTTGAGAGTTATGATTAATTAAAATGTGGGAGGTTTGAATGGGACACGGTGTATATATATATATATGATAAGAAAAGAAAAATGAATGCTTGAGTCGGGAGTCTCTAAACTAGAGACTCGGGTTCAAATCCCGACTCAAGCATTAATTTTTCTTTTCTTATCATATTTGCTGTCATTGCCAAATGTCAAAAATATAGTTATAACATATATATATATATATATATATATATATATATATATTTAATGTTTACACATATTTTTGTGTCTAAAGTTTTTTCTTTCTCCATTCGTCCCTATCCATCCACTCCATGTCCTCTTGTTCTCATTCCAGTTCTTATATCTTGATCGATGAATTACGACGTCTTTCTTTCTTTCTTTCTTTTTTCTTTCTTCTTTTTTTCTTTCTTCTTTTTTTCTTTTTTCTTTCTTTCTATTTTCTTTCTTTCTTTCCTTCTTTCTTTTTTCTTTCTTTCTTTCTTTTTTCTTTCTTTCTTCTTTCTTTCTTTCTTTCTTTCTTTTTTTTTTTTCTTTCTTTCTTTCTTCTTTCTTTCTTTCTTTCTTTCTTTCTTTCTTTCTTTCTTTCTTTCTTTCTTTCTTTCTTTCTTTCTTTCTTTCTTTCAGATGGACACTATACTAATGTTTTTTTATGGGTAAGCTGTTTTCTTTCATTAGTCGTACATGCCATTACCAATTTAATTGCTTGTATCTTATATAATCTACAATTGAATCAGACTTTTTAACATTGTTGTATTTTTATGATGAACAGGGAGCTGGCCTTATACATGACTCGCAACTAGGGGGATCAGATGATTTTTAGTCAATGTTTTCTTCTTCCATCCTTTATCAAACCAACGATAAACTGCAAGGCATCCGTTTCTATACCCTAGATAAGGGGCCTTTACTGGGTATTATCAACCGGCCGAACTGAACCCAGGTTTTTTTAAACGAAGTTATTACTCCTCCCCCCATCTTATTTCATTGGACAGGCATTAGCGGTATAGGCCAGTAAAAAATCCTGACCCCTTTAGGACTCAAACTCTCTATCTGCCTAAAGCTCCATGGCGTGACAGGTCTAGAAGACGCTTGACCTACCATTCGGCTGCTGGCCTCACATCTGCATGTATTAATCACAGAGGTAGACGATCATACAGCCAGTATAGGGGTGACATGTGGTCAGCATGTTGGCCGTTATAGCTGTTTTCTTAACCTGGAGCCGCTACTTATTGCAGCTACCCAAATTCCTCACAATGCTGGGTGGGCACCGGTCCCATACTGGCCGAAATTACATGGGAAAATTTCTTCCCTATGGAGATTCGAACTATCGCAAGTCCCGTAGCTCTGCGCCAAGTCTTCTTGCCTTAACTACTCGGCTAAGGCGCGGGATCCTCACCCTTTTCCAGATTTGATTGGGACAGGCTTTGGCGGTTTAAATCAGTTAAAAATTCTGACCCCTTCGGGATTCGAACCCCTATTTTCATTGTTGTAGCGTATCGCCTTAATCAACTGTGCTGCGTCGCGCCCAGTATCTTCAATAAGTCAATCTATTTATTTTAGGTAAGAATTGTCGATATTACCATTTATTGAAACTCATTTATAGTGGTTAGCTCATATTAACATTTGATATAAATACACTTGCTTTTTGTGAATGAAGATTCGAACTCAGGTAAATGTGTATAGGGTCGATTCAAGTATAGAGAACGAGATATCCGAATGCAATTTGATTTGCTGGTGAAACCCCTTGGGTGTTGAACCTCGGCAGTTTGCTGGTTCGGATCGGGCAAGTGGCTAGTTGGTCCGGATTGTGCGCTGACACTCACTGCAACAGTGATTCATGGTGCTTTTGTTGGTTTTCCTACAATTTTGTGAGGTGAATTAATCTCGCAACTTGTTTCAGTAAAATAAGGTAAGTCATATCCTGTGCCTCAGCTGAGTTACCTGTTTGTTTCATCTAATATATAAAAAATGAATGTTTGTTTGTTCGTACTTTATGCGCGGCCATACCGTTGATCCGATTGTGATGGGGCTTTTTGCAAGATGTTCAGGAGATTCCCGGAGTGAACATAGGCTAATAAGAGAGTTGTGATACTCAACTCCTACACCCTTAAAATCGCCCTGTGTAGTGGAAAACGTGAAAAAATAGCTTTTTGGACGCTTAAATAGCTTACGCTAAACCATAATAAATACACAAAATTAATGTACATAGAAATGAGTATCTCAAAAAGCTCTACAAAAATGTCCGCTACAGCATATGTTTATCTCTTACGGATAACTCACAATAACCATTTTTGTCTTTCATTGATGCCAAGAAGATCGAGACAACGGAGAAGCAGCACATGATGGGTATTCTTTTACGGGTAACTCACAATAACGGATTTTGTCTTTTAGTTCATTTATGTCAAGAAGATCGAGATAAGTAGATTCCCGGGCAACACCGGGTAATCAGTACGTGGAATCTTAAAATAATTACGACATACATTTATAATTATTTTTCATTTTACTTATTCAACAAAACATTAATGTTCACATATTTAGGCGTAGCAACGCACGCCGGGTATTAGCTACTGTTATATAAAAATAATATTCTGATTCATCCATTACATCACATTTTATGTTTAAGCGAATTCCGAACAAATGGAGTTATTTAGTTTTTATTTATTGATTTAATTCCATGTGCGACAGGCCTTGAAGGCTGTTGGCCTACCAGCCGGCTGCTAGCCTCACATCCACATGTGTTAATCACAGAGGTAATCGATCATACAGCCAGTGCAAGGGTGAAATATGATTAGCATTTCGGATCCTCAGCCGTTATAACTGGTTTTCTCAACCTGAAGCCGCTACTTAATTTTGTTACACAAATTTCTCACGATGCTGTGTGGATGCCGGTCCTATATTAAATTATTTTTTTCTCTTATTAATGAATATTATCACTGATCCACTGCCTTTTAGTGAAGTGGCACAACAAATTAATGTTTTAAAATCAAGCTTATCATTAAAAAATACAGCGATTCTAACGCCAAACAAATTCTACATCACTTACAAGTATTGAAAAAATGATAACATCATTGTGTATTTTTTAATAATTTTGCTACTTCTAAGTTTCTGTCCACGGCGCGACAGGCCTAGAATGTCCTTAGCCTACCATCCGGCTGCTGTTCTCACATTCGCATGTATTAATCAGACAGGTACATGATCATCCAGCTAGTATAGGAGTGGCATGTAGTCAGAATGACAGGTCCCGCAGCCGATATAGCTGGTTTTCGCAACCTGGAGCCGCTACTTATTTTAGCTACCCAAATTTCTCACCATGCTGGGTGGACACCGGTCCCACACTGGCCGAAATCCCATGAGAAAATTTCTTCCTCCGTGGAGACACGAACCAGCGCAAGTCTCATAGCTCTGCGCCAAGGCATCTTGCCTCAACCACTCGGCTATGGCGAGGACGCTATTGAGTTTGTTCTCAAAAAAACATTTTTGTGAAGAAATTAAACAAATCTTCATAAATCCTACCTAGTGCATTCATGCATAGTAATTCTGCCCAATGGCAGGTCTTTCATTGCAATTTTTATGCTATGCTTTGCTGCGGAATTATAGGTATGGTAGCTTCCCGTTGCTTATAGACACCGAGAATGACTACGACCAAAATTTATATACAGCAAAATCGGTTCATTAGGTTTAGGAGTTCACAAAAAAAACAAAAATGTAAGAATCGCTCTAGCAGTTGCAATTTTAGATGTTTTGCAACGAAACTCAGTATATGCTATTAAAATGAAACAAGAAAGGTTTTATTTAAAAGTAAGGATAATCCGACCATATGAAATTGAGGTTTACTTGAAACTGGAATTTAAAAAAATATCTCTAGCAACTGACACATTTATTTTGTTGAGATGTATACCATACATTTATATTAACCCTTAAATTGACAATGTGTCCTATAACATACATTACTATTTATCGAATTTAATATTCTTAACACATGAATGGCAAAATAATGTTCACCGCTGTGGTCTCGAGGTAGCGGTGCCAGCCTTCCACCTTGTGTTGACGCAAGCGGGCCCGGGGTTCGATCCCCGGTCGCGGCGTTTTTTCTGGGTGAGGTTTTTTATTGGGGTTTGTCCTCACCTGTCAAGACAAAGGACGGGACCGATCTTTACGGCACCCAAACGGTCCCCTCAGTAATCATAAGGCCATCATCCTTACACATCCTTGATACTATTCCCAGTCATCATCATCCTTCACCGGTGCTGGAAAGCAACGGGAAGTCCTACCACACATTACAATTCCCTAGTAAAGCTAGGCAGTGTCCCACGACGGAAAAGGCTATGCTTGCAGTGACAGCCACTGCCCTCGGGCCGAATTAATAGGGATGGATGGAATGGAAAAATACAAGTGATCGCCACAGTAATGAATGAGGCCAAACACTTTTTAGGACGCGTGAGCACACACACAGGCCATGCCATTACGCAAGTATTCCCTGCCTTCGGGCAGAAGGCCTTCGCTCTCAAGTGGGTCGTTAGATATTGCGTATTAAATTTTGTTTGTAACAATATTACAAACATATGCTAGCGGTTCTCCTAGGGCTATGCATGATATGTTTTCCAACCAGTCAGACACATTTAAATAAGCTGGCGTCAGAAATTGAGTTTCCCCAGTTTAACAAAATAAATGTATATTCCGTAAACCCGCAGAATCAGACCATGCATTCTACTTGTTCAGGAATTTGCTTAGTTTACGAAATTCTTGCTGGACGGAGTATTTCTTTTACGCAGACCTAGGTGTCAATATCGGGTACAAGTTAAATGTGCTTGGATCTAACTTTATGGGCAGACGAATTTGAAGAAGTGTAAAAACAACTTATACTAAGAAAATCTGATTCCAACTATTAGACATTTATTTATATTATTTGCTTATTCTTATTCTCTTATTCTTATTATTATTATTATTATTTTCTATTTATTACTATTATTGTTGTTGTTGAATTACAGATGCAGTTAGTTTTTAGAAGACCAATAGTTACATATGCTTGTGAAACGTGGGCATTAAAAGAAACAATACAGCAGAAATTATTATTTTTTGAAACAAAAAATTTAAGAAGATTATTTGGGCCAAATAGAGGAATTGATAATTGTTGGAGAATCAAAACAAATAACGAACTAAACAAATTAATAAAAAAATGAGAATATAGTAAACCATATAAGATCTCTCAGAATTGGTTGGCTTGGACATTTGATAAGAATGGATGATCAGAGACTGGTCAATAAACTCTATAAATGGAAACCTGTAGGAGGCAGAGTTGTTGGAAGACCAAATATCAGATGGGAGGATGACACAATGAATGATCTAAAGAAAATGAAAGTGACTAATTTGAATATGGCAAGAGACAGATTGGCATGGAGGAGGATTGTTGAGATGGCCAAAACTTTCACTTTTGAAGTTGTCGCGCCTTAGGATGATGATGATGATGATGTTAGTTTTTAGAATATACGTAGTCTATAATTTTAAGAGTCTTAAACTAGTTGTATCCAATTATATTGAACCCGGGAACCAGAAATATGTGTTCTAATCTGGTGGAAGGACGCAGATTGAAAATAGAATATATTCTCCCATCAAAAATTGTAATTAACAATGTATATACAAAAATATATACAAAGGTAGTGTTAATATACATTAAACGAAACAAATCACAGAATTTTAAATGAACTGAACTTTATTTGAAACAATATTAAACAATAAATTCGTACTTGCCGCCATTTTATGACTAGTTTCACGGCCTGCTATATTCTCAACTAAGTTATTTTCTGCATTTACCGTATAAACATTGGCAACACTGTTAACGTTAGTCAGTTGTTTATAATGAACGCAAATATTTCTAACGTAGATGTTATTATTTTACTACTATTTATTGTTTTGAAAACTCCATCGCGCAAAAAATAATGTACAAAGCACGTTTGTGAAGTGTTTTACAGAATATCGGAAGTTAAAGACCTCGCCATCGCTTGGTTTTTAATCATATCCTCGCAAATCACTGATTTAATTTTTCACAATACTATGTGATTGTAATGAAATATGTCCTGTAAATGACATTTGAACCTATAATTTGCCAGAAGACTGCAAAATCAGGAATAAACTCTATCAGGTTGGTCGGCAACGGGATTTGAACTCAGTGTTACCTGCACATGAATTTTAAATGGTACCACTTGAGCCAATTCGCTTGGTGAATTCTACACTTCGTTTTTATTATAAAATAATAATAATAATAATAATAATATATTATGTAATAATAATTATTATTATATATTATAAGTATTATTATTATAATTATATATTCTATAATAATAATTAGATTAATTATATATTATATAATAATAATATAAATTATTAATTATATAAATTAAAAATTATTATTATATATTATATAATAATAATTATTATTATTGTATATTACATAATAATAATTATTATTATTATGTATTATATAATAATTATTATTATTATATATTATATCCATCCATAGTAATTCTATCCGAAGGCAGGTCTTTCACTGCAATCATAGCATTTTCATGCTATGCTTTGCAGCTTTACTAGGGAATTATAGGTGTGGTAGCTTCCCGTTGCTTTCCACACCGGTGAAGGATGACGATGATAAGATGAATATGAATGATGATGATTGCGATGACCATATGATTTCGGGGACCGTTTAGGCCTTAAAGTTTTCCTGACATTTGTCTTACAGGTGAGGAAAAACCCCGATAAAAAACTCAACCAGAAAAACTGTCCCGAGCGGGGATCGAACCCGGGCCCGCTGCGTGACAAGGCATCACCTACCTCGAGACCACAGCGGTGGACATATATTATATAATAATAATAATCATTATTATTAATTATATAATTATTATTATATATTATATAATTATTATTAATGATATTTTAGCCTATTTTTATTGTTATTGTTGCTGTTATGCTTTGATTGTTTTTTTTTTTGTTTTGCTTCTTTGAACATGTAAGCTATCTGTTAGTTAATTAGTTTATCCATGAAGTTAAAATATAACATGACAGTATATTACCGTGGCAAAGCAATCTGTGATATCGGCACAAACATATAAATGTATTGGCAGAGTGGATTTATTTTTTCTGAGGGGAAGGGCGAGTATTATAGTGCCCTGGAGGATTGATCTGGACATGCAGTGATATGCCTGGACATGTACCGGACACAATACATCTAGCAGTGCGTTGTCAACTTTTTCCACTGGTTTGCTGGTATCCATAATAATTAATATACTTTCTGCTTCATATTGATAAAAATGTTCAATGAGGGAAACAGAATATAGACTTCAACAAAATTATTAGACACTGTTCTTTTTTCATGAAGTACTAATTGGGCATTCATCGATTCCAGAGAATGGTCTTCTGTCAACAATCGTTCAATTTATACCTTTCTTCATTTATTTTTTGCGCGATGCACCCAGATTCAACCCAGGAAGTTATTGTGTGTTTGGAATAGGGATCTGGGTTGCCATTTTAACAGTATTTTCTTGAGAGAAATCCTTATATAAAACTGAAGATTGCAACACAGCAGGTACATAGTTTTAAGTTGTAGCCGTCCAAGCCACCCCCTCTTAAAAAAAAACAATTACCACTTGTCACTGAGCTCTTGCGGATCTGTGTACTATCCTGTGTGAAAGTGTCGACTCTCATATTTACTATAAAACTAGTTTGCATGCCGTAAAAGAAAAACTGTTTTTTTAAATGTATAGAACATAGATTTGGAAAAAGTATTGCTAATCTTGCCGCTCCACCCCTCCTTAACAAGCAAATACCATTATTATGAGTTTGGCAACATCTACTCTCTGTGGGTAGGGGACACTGGCATAGCCCATAAAGTCTGTAGTAACTTCCTGCGTTGAATTAGAGTAGTGCGTTTTGTCGTACTTACAGCAATCGCTACCATGATTGAAAGTTCAACTTTATACAATTCCGGATTGCCAACCTAAATAACTATACTATAATAAAATAACTATATTGCAATATTATATACGTATTACAAACACGCGTGTGGGAAGTAAAGCTACTACATACAATGTAGTATATACAAAAATATCCAAAAGGTCGTGATAATATACATTGTACGAAACAAATCACCGGACTTTACATGAACTGAACTTCATTTCAAACAATATAAAACAAAAAATACTTAGGCCTACTTGCCGCTATTTTATCACTAATTGATCTCACGGCTTACTGTTATTTTATCACTAATTGGTCTCACGGCCTCCTGTTGTTTCAACCAATAACATTGCCCACGCTGTTAACGTTAGTCAATTTTTATAATGAACGCAACTATTTCCCGATTTCCATCATTTTAGTAGCAACTAAAGACACATCGAGTCTACAACGTCTTAACAAACAACAACTAGTAGCAGATACGTACCTTGCTGATGATGGAAGTTAACTTCCGAAAGGCCTCCGCATAATATTTTAACACAGTTGAGGACGACGGCACCTGCCAAAAAGGTACATATTTTAAGTTTTTTATCTCATGACTATTCACCTCAACAGAATTTGATATGAATTTTATTAGCACTAGCTGAGTTGTACACAAGTCCATAACTCTATCAGGTAAAATAAAATTATTATTATTATTATTATTTTATTTGTATTTTTATCAAACAATGTGTAGCCCTATTATTATTTTTTATTACTATACTAAGCCTATAATACCATCCACAAATTTGAAACTCTAACGTTGACTGTTTTATACAGAGATTTATTTGAAAATGTTCAATATTAACAGTACAAGACCGCTTTATTGAGGGAATTAACACATCCACAGTGGACAGAGATACATGACCAATGATTGAAATTTCGTTCTATATAAATACTGTGTATGAAAAACTGGGTCATATATCTGACGCTATCTTTGCTTCGAAAAGCTGATCATCATAGGTCTTGAAGCACAGTAATAAGTTCTTCTTCTTCACTTTTTTTAGGTCCATGACCTGTTCCATCCAGAATAAAGAGTCACTCCATCTCTTTTTTGATCTTCCAGGTGTCCTCCCATCCTCTGGTAACTTATCTCTTGCTATACGTACAATTCTATCTGGTGTTATGCGGGATATACGTTGATTCCATTCAAATATTCTTTTTTTTCACCCATTCGCCTATTGCCTGAATTTACAACTGTATTTTTATTTCTTCATTTCTAATTTGACCTTTCCTTGATTTACGTACAATCTTCCTCAGAATATTCATTTCATGTGTTTCTAAAGTTTGTTTTAACAGTATCTGTTCTTGATTCAGAGGCATAGGTAAATATTAAGCGTATCTCTCCTTTATATATTCTTGTTTTTCTAATGAAAGTATGGAAATAAGTTACTTAATTTTATTCCTTTCTCATTATATGTTTGCCTGATGTTATGTTAAAGGAAGTGTGTGCATTAGTTTAGTTATTGAAAACGGAAAGTAGTCTAATTTAATTTACTTATATATAATGGTTTAATACATGTTCAGCAAAATTATATAAACTAGCTGATAACCCAGTGTTGCCCGGGAATCTACCAATATCGATCTTCTTGGCATCAACTAGCTGAAAGACAAAAATTGTTATTGTCAGTTATCCATAAAAGATAGAATTACTCTGTCGCGGACTTTCTTGTAGAATGTTTTGATATATTCAATTCTGTGTACATTAATTCGGTGTATTTGTTATGATTTAGGCAACGTAAGCCATTTAAGAGTCCAAAAGGCGACTCTTTTAGTGCACCGTTCATTTTTTAATTTTTTTTTTGTGCATCGGCCCTATGGTACGTACGGTATTGTCCCAAAAGATTATCTAAGTGATGGTAAAAAACTCATTCAAATCGGTCAAGTAGTTTTTGAGTCCATAAAAGACAGACTGGTTCATAGACTCGCATACTCACACACATTCATTTTTATATATAAAGATTGACACTGCAGTAATTGGAGTTTGGCTTGAAGTCACGCTCTTCAACAAATCACACGCACGCAATAATGCTCCCAATATCAGTCTCATTAGCAACTTCATATACATACTATATATATATAGGTGTTACAACTATATTTTTGACATTTGGCAAAGAAGGCAAATATGATATGAAAAGAAAAATAAATGCTTGTGTCGGGATTTGAACCCGAGTTTCTAAACTCTGTAGGTTTAGCGCTCTAACGACCTGAGCTACCCAAGTATTCCAATTCAAACATACATTTTTCTTATATATGTAGTATTCTCAATTCACACAAGAGGTAGCGGAAATTCGTTCCGACTGACATCTAGTGGCTAACATAAGTTAAGCATTTTTTTGCATATATAAGAAAAATATATGTTTGAATTGGAATACTGGGGTAGCTCAGGTCGTTAGAGCGCTAAACATACAGAGTTTAGAGACTCTGGTTCAAATCCCAACTCAAGCATTCATTTTTCTTTTCATATCATATATATATATATATATATATATATATATATATATGTGTGTGTAAACTGAACCCTCTATAGACTTTAGGAGACCCTTAGTGTAATAGGGTGGTAAGGCTCGCACCTTTCTAGAAAATAAGCACGAGATGTCAACCTGGGTGTCAGGCCTGAGTGACGGTCTTCTTTATCCCCAGAACATGCAACTGGTGCCCATTTTCGTTAGAGGATTCGCAGGGACGTGCTGCCGCCAGAAATTGTGTACCAGTTTAAGACTCCTGATCTCACTGGAACTCGAACACTCGACCTTCCTACTTGTAAGTGTATTGTCTTAACGAACTACGCTACAGCGCTGCATGCACCTTAATTGAATACCGTATACCAGATAAATTATGTGGGAGTTAAGGGGGTCTACCTCTCCAAGAGTATCGTAAGGCCTGGGATCATTTTACCTTTTACATAAGTAGATGATTCCTTTTTTATATTCCTTTATAATATTTTAGAACTTATATTGAGAAATAGATTGAAAGTGTATAAAACACTGGGTCTTCCAACTCTTTTGTATGGTAGCGAAGTATGGACATTGAAACAGAAGGATATACAGAAACTTATATCTGCTGAAATGAGATACCTTCGGAGGACTGCAGGATACACACTACTAGATCACAAAAAAATGTAAAACATCTTAGAAGAATTACACATGGAAACTTTAGGAAACAAAGTTTCTGATTATAAGTCAAGATGGATGCAACATGTTCATCGAATGGAAGATCGCAGGATGCCCAAACAAATGTTAAGCTATCAACCTGCAGGAAGAAGACCAGGACGTCCACTAAAAATACTTTTGGATGCTGTTTCTCTTGAGGCCGAAACAGGTCAACAAATGGCCTAAATTCGTAAATGTACTATGATGATGAAGTAAGAAATGGCAAAATAAATATATTTCAAAAGCTGCAATCCCCTTTTATTTAGAGACAAAACGTAGAAGATTGGACTAATTTATCAGAATGTTATTTTAGTTATATGAATCGAATTATTTCATTATTCTTGCAAAAAGTGTCTTAAATTCCAAGGCGCGACAGGCCTAGATGGGCCTTGGTCTACCAGCCGGCTGCTGACCTCCTCACATCCACATGTATTAATCACATAGGTAGACGATCATTCAGCCAGTATAGGGATGACATGTGGTCAGCATGTCGAGTCCCCCAGCTGTTTTAGCTGTTTTCTGAACCTAGAGCTGTTAATTATTCTACCTACCCAAGTGCCTCACGATTCTGTGTGAGCACCGGTCCCATTCTTACTTACTCACTGGCACTATCGAACCCGTAGGTTCATGGCCGCACGGACATAAGCTCTCCATACATCCCTATCCTGAGCCAATGCTTTCCAATCATTCCCTGTATAATATACTTCCCCCAAATCATAGTTAACGTTGTTATCCCACCTCATTCTTGGTCTACCAACTCGGCGTTTTCCTACAAGAAGTTTCCATGCACGTCTTTCATTCCCCATACGCGCAACATGTCCTGCCCATCACAGTCTATGACACTTAACTATTCTTATTATAATTGGCTTCCTATAAAGACCAAGTAGTTCATTGTTAATGCAAGTCTTCTCCATTCACCTATCTGTTCATCTCTCTTTGGTCCAAAAATTTTCCTAAGTACTTCATTCTCAAATACTCGCAATCTCCTTTCCTCCCTTAAAGTAAGAGTCCATGTTTCACACCCATATAATATAACTGGTAGAATAATAGTTTTATATATTTTCAATTTAACGTTTTTTGAAAGGAGTTGGGACGTCAAGAGTCTCTGTAATACATAATAGCATGCATTTCCAGAATTGAGCCTATGTTTAATTTCTTTGTGCATCTCATTCCTATTTGTGATTATTGTTCCTAGGTATTTGAATTCAGCCACTTCCTCAAAATTTCCCTCATTTGTCATTAGCTGTCCATTTCCATTATATATTGAATTTCTACGTGTGACGATATATTTAGTTTTACTGATATTTACTTCCAGTCCTAATTTCTTAGTGTTACTCAATCAGGCCGAAGTTCTATAAGAACATTTCTTCCCCATGGAGACGCAAACTAGCGCAAGTTTCTTAGCTCTGCGCCAAGGCATCTTGCTTTAACCACTCAGCTAAGGCGTGGGATTAAAAAAAGTGTTTTGATATATATAGTAAAACTTGTTTAATCCGGAACGTGAATAATGCTGAAATCTGTCCAATGTGAACAAATTAATTGGTCCCGGCAAAATAATAGTAATTTTATTTGTAGGCCTATTTAATTTGTATAAAACGGAATCTGTCCATCTCAGAAACGGATGGATATTTCTACACAATTCATGAAAAAAATGTATAGGCTATAAGGCGGAAACATAGAGAGCGAAATGAATTAGTTTCCACTTCATTTAATTCCCATTAGTGATGATTCCTGCCGCCGGGAGAAGTAGAGTTTGTACCCGTATCTCGAATTTTCTTTCTGCCTCACTGCACACCCGTTTTGCGAAATACAGGTTCGTTTAACAAATATTTAGCGTGTGACACCTGACTTACAAGTAACCAGTGCACTGTAAAGTCTTAAATTAGTTTAAGATCCGAGACCAATTGTGTACGTATCTTTCACAGGTAGCGTCCTGAATTTACGGAATAAAGATGGCTAAATCGTATGTATCATTGTCATTATACGAAAAAGTGAAAGTGATTCAAGAGAAAGAAAAACAAACTCTCAGTACGCGAAATAAAGATTAAATTTAAATGTGGAGAAACCCAAGTTTATGAGATTTAAAAACACAAAGAAAAAATAATGAATCAATGGACGCAAGCAAATGGTCAATTTACAAGTCCAGGATCAAAAAAACTCCAAATTTTCGGACCGATGCTCAAAAGTCAAGCTCTAGTTGTTGTTATATCCCTAGGGAATGACGATTTCAAGGCATCTTCAGGTTGGTTGTGGACGGTTTTAAAAGACGATACAATGTAGTGTGGAATGAAATTTGCGGGGAATCAAAGGATGTGGACAAAAGTATAGTTAATGAGTGGAAATTGAAACTGCGTACTTTAATTTCAGGATACGCGCCTAAGGGACATTTTTTACGCTGACGAAACGGGACTGTTTTTTTTCGCGCGTTACCGTCGAAATCGCTCATACATACTATACTTCACTTTCCAAAGGCAGCGGAACTACAATTAATCCAAGATGCATAAAAAAACATATACTATGCTGTATAATCTAAGATTGGTTAATATTTTTTGTTTTTGTTTTATAATGTGGACTATTGTCTGTGGAAAAAAATTGGTCCCATGCGATTCCGCTTTGAACAAGTTTTACTGTATGAATTTTAACGGAACTGTATCGTACACTACTTGTTTTCGCTAGAATTTTCATTTATTATATAAAAAGAAGTCCACCGCTGTGGTCTCAAGGTAGCGCGATGCCTTGTCACGCAGCGGGCCCGGGTTCGATCCCCGGTCGGGACAGTTTTTTTTTTCTGTGTGAGGGTTTTATCGGGGTTTTTCCTCACCTGTAAGACAAATGTCAGGAAAACTTTAAGGCCCAAACAGTCCCCAAAATCATATGGCCATTATCAACATCATCATCCTTCACCGGTGTGGAGAGCAACGGGAAGCTACCACACCTATAATTCCCTAGTAAAGCTGCAAAGCATAGCATGAAAATGCTATGATTGCAGTGAAGGACCTGCCCTCGGGCAGAATTACTATGGATGGATGGAAGGATATAAAAAGAAGGTAATATGATTTAATTATTTAATTAGCATGTTGTCTGCTTCATACGGTATTAGGAATAAAAATAGGGTGTATACCTGAGAGGAAGGGAGTGGGGGTAGAACATGAATCGGGAATGAGAACACGTCGCTACAGTGATTGCAAAATCAGACCTACACTTGTGATATTGAAGCGACACAGAGAGGAAGGAAGCCGTTTCCAATTTCCATTGCTATGCATGCATGCTTGCTCTCTAACTAATAGAGTTGATGAAATACGAATTTGATTTTCGGCTCACGAGTCATAAATCCAGTTTTCGCGCTCCAATATTGTTGTTCTCTTTCATTCTTACTCTCATTTTTTAAAAGAACCCTTTGACAGAGTGATATCCACGACAAAATTAACACAGAATTTTAAAATCTTTCTGTACTCTCAGGTTACGATCTGATTTATAGAAATAAATAAAACTAATATGGATTAATGCTCCTTCTGAATAGGCTATTTCAAATTTTCAGTTAAGTCCACCGCTGTGGTCTCGAGGTAGCGTGCTACCTTATCACGCAGCGGATCCGGGTGCGATCCCCAGTCGGTATAGTTCCCTGGGTGAGGCTTTTATCGGGGTTTTTCCTCACCTGTAAGACAAATGTCAGGAAACTTTAAGGCTCAAACGGTCCCCGAACATCATATGGCTATCGCAATTATCATCATTTATATTCATCTTAGGATTAAGGACTCTCTTCGCGCACCACTATCATCATTATCACCCATCATATCCTCGTGACAACGTAACTCCGTCTTCCAGGTGCCCCAACCTCAGAAGTGGGTTACAATTACCAGAAATGTCCAAAAAAGACAACCTAGGGCATTTAAATAAATAAATAAATATATATATATATATCTTCGGGTTTTTACAGCTGCTGCCGTCTTCCCGTGCCAAACCTCCAAAGCCTACGATCTTGGGCATCTTCAATGCTTAGCTCTCTTGCATGCATTAATGTCTTCATGTTTTCCTTCCATGGTATGTGTATATATATATATATATATATATATATATATATATATATATTCTCGGTTCAAAATCTATAACTGACTTCATTGTAGATTTCGTCACACTTATCATCCAGTATAATGAAAAAGTATATATATTTGTGTCAACCGCTGTGGTCTCGGGTTAGTGTCACTGCCTTGTATGTAACGGACTCTAGTTCGGTCGGTCAGGACAAGTATCCTGAGTGATGGTTTTGTTTTTTTCTTCACCTGTAAGACAAATGTCAGGAAACATTAAGGTCCAAACGGTCTCCGAACATCTTAATAATCATTTTCATAATTTTCAAATAGATTGTAAAACACCGTTGAGGTTAAGTAATAAGATATTAAATATATAAGACCTCCATATTGAAACTACTTGATGAAGTTTATTATTATTATCTTCTTCTTCTACTACAAGGGTTAGACTATGCAGCCTGTTCCGGCGAAGTTAAAAATGGAGTCCATCTTCTACGTGGTCGGCCAACATCTCTTGTTCCTCTGGGATTATACAGGAAGGTTCTTTTTGGTATTCTTTCGTTGTTCATTCTCATTAAGTGTTTTGTCCATTTCCTTTTATTTTCGCTGATTTTATCTTCAATTTTATATATATTTAATTCTTCTCGTATAGTTTCATTCCTTATTCTATCCGCTCTTGTGCATCCTTTCACATTACGTAAAAATAACATTTCCGCAGTCTGTATCCTGCTTTTATCCCTTGATTTCATTATCCAATTTTCACTTCCATACAACAACAAAGGAACATCCATTGTTTTATATAATTTAAGCTTCGTATCTTTCCTTGTTTTCCGACCTAAGGTTCTTTTTATGGTTCCACAAATACCCTGAAATGTATTTACTTTATTTTCTATATCTTTATTTTCTCAACAATAATAATATAATAATAATAATAATAATAATAATAATAATAATAATAATAATAATAATAATAATAATAATAATAGTAACAATAATAACAATAATAATAATAATAATTATTATTATTATTATTATAATTATTATTATTATAATATTTATAATAATTATAATAATAATAATAATTATTATTATTATTATTATTATTATTATAATATTCCTTATATATTTTATTGTGTATTGTATTGTAAGCCTATGTTTTCTCTTTACAGAGATTTAGGCGCTCTCCCCCTACAGGGAAGAATTTGAACCATACTAATTTAGTTACACTTGTTTTCGTATGGATGTCATTTTGAGTGGTACGTGGTCAGCGTTCCGCCTCATACTGACATCTTCTTATATATTTTATACCCTAAAATATAAATTTCATTTTTAAGGAAGTTGGGTGCAATTTGTTACTTCAATCTGTGATAAAATTTGTCGGGTTTTATGTTGTTTGAATAAAAATTGAAAGTGTATTTTAAAAACGAGGAAAATGTTGAAGACGTGATTTATTTTGGTTGGGACTGTGAAGATGTATTATTCGTGGGACCACGTGTCAAAAATCTTCCCACGTCTGTGCGATGAAATTGAAACCTCACCACCTTGAACACCGATTTTCAAACTGACGATACCCAGGAGTGAGATTCTTCTGGCCTCTTGAAGGAATCATTCCTAGAGGTCATGATGCCCTCCCCACCTTCCTTTCTCAAACCCTTTTACTCCCTCAGAAATCATAACTTGCGCAACTCTGCCTTTCAGACTTCACAACTTCGATTCCAAGATAATAGAATTTTTCTTAACACGAGGCAAGCATACTATGGGATATCACAAAATAACTAGGTAGCCCCTTCGAATATATTAGTACAATCTTACATAAGCAGTTCAGAGATCGAGTTACATAAATTAAATGAAGTAATGATAAGTACAATATGCGCATATCGAAAAAAAAATGACTTTCGAAAAATTAAACCACAGAACCATCATCATCTACAGTCACGGTTTAGACACTTCTGATCTGTTCCAGCTCCATATTATAGTTGCTCGCTCCATCTTTTAAATGGTCGCCCACGACTTCTATGTCCTTGTGGATTGTAATTTAACATCTTATAAGGTATCTTCTCTTCACTCATTCTACTAACATGTTCAAACCATTTAGTTCTATATTCTTATATTTTTGTTATCACACTAGTTAGTAAGATATAACTTCCTAGGTTGCGAAATTTCATACACAGCGGAAACAGATATAAATAACAAACTAAATAAGTTTAATTACGTAACAGGAACACTAAAAAGAACTTTGAAAAATAAAGCCAGGAAAGACTCTATAATGAAATTATACAAGACAATGGCAGTGCCTATTATTACTTATGGATGCAAAACATGGACAGTGACAACACAACAATCTGCCAGAATACAAGCTGCTGAAATGAGATTCCTCAGACCAATAGCGGGATATCAAAGAACAGACAAAAAACATAACACAGAAATAAGACAACTAAAAGTAGAGGAATTAAACACAACAATAGAGAAATACAGAACAAACTGGAAAGAACACATGGCAAGGATGACTGAGAATAGAATACCAAAAGCAGCATACAACTATTCACCACGAGGAAGAAGAAATTTGGGAAGACCAAGGAAAAGATGGAAAGAGCAGCAATTTGGAGCCAGAACAGGCTAGAAAATAAGCCTAAACCGTAAAGAAGAAGACACTAGTTATTAGTACTTCCTCGCGAATATCTTCATTCCTCAGTTTACCCAAAAGAGTACATCCTGTCACATATCGTAGGAATTTCATCTCGGCTGCTTTCAGTCTTTTTATTAAACTTTTGGTGAGAGTCTAACGCTCCGAGCCATACAACAGAACAGGAATAGTTAAAACTTTGTAAAACTTTAGGAGTGTTTCTTTACGAACTTTCTTTGCTAATGTTTTTTTTTTAATTGTAACACAAATATGTTGAAACATATTAAGCTTTCGATTAATATCTCTTGTCCGATCATTGCCTTGGAAAACTCCTAAATAATTAAAATCCATTACTTTTTTTATTACAAAATCGTTTACTATTATTTTGGCTCCTACTGGATTTTTCCCATGAAATGCCATCACTTTAGTTTTACTTGGGGATATTTGTAAGTTATATTCAGCAGCAATTTTCCCCAATTAAACCATATAAAATGCAAAATAATGATCAATAACAAATTAATAAAACAAGTAAACATTAAACTACATAGAGTTCGATGTATCTTACGGCCAAAAATAATGACTTAAACTTAAACTTAAAACTTGTAATATGTGAGGAACAATAAGAACTCTAAAAAAATGAAACAATAAACATTACACAATTAAAATTTTATATAACTATGGTAGTACCTATGTTAATATATGGTTGAAAAAAGTGTGCACTTAATAGATCAGATAAAAGGAAAATAGAAGTAGTTGAATTGAAATTCTTACGTTCAGTAGCAGGCTATATATTGTTACTTGTAAAACATAATGAAGACATGAGAACCGAATTAAACATCTACGTTCTACAGTGTTATAGGTAAAATTGTAGATCTAACTGGCTCCAATATATAGAAAGAATGACACCCAATATACTCCCGCATATTTTGCTTAACTGCCAACCCTAAGGAAGAAGGAATATCGGGCGCCCTAATTATAGTTCATCTGGCTTAACTTTGCAAGAAATTTGTAGAAAGAGACAACTGTGCTCACCTCTCTCACTCGCACCAGTGTTGCCTGTGTTTCTTCGCCAGATGTTAATAGGGGTAAGGAGGAAGACGAAATTGACAACAGGGTGGGTTCTTTCTTTTGTAACTGGGCAAAAGCGGTCGAGAATCTACACTTATATCTCCATATCTCTCTTTGCCAAGTTAAGCCAGATATACAATAGATGGAGGGATACGGTCTCTTAATTTGGAAACAAGCCTATGGCCTAATTCCATGACGTAGAAGAAGAAGGAGAATCTTACATAGGCTTAAGTGCACACACTTCCTCAAATGTGGATTAAAATTTTTATAGGCCCCTATTATTAATTTGGCTTTTATTCTAATTTGTCTAAATGACACAAGAAGTAGGGTGCGTGGAGGAAAACACTTTTCAGATAGTTTTGAATTGATAGGTTTTGTGAATTCGTTTTGAAATTTCTGCCTCAGACGACCGTAAATTCTGTATCTCAGTCGTCGTTAATACGTCACTTTTCATTCCTGCAACGTTAAAAAATCTGATAACAGATTAAGCTGTAGAAGGTCGTATAGGCTTTTTAATATTATTTTATTTGTTGCTTATTGCCCTTATATTTTAGATTAATCCAGAACATCGGTAATGAGAAATTTATAATATGATTAGGTAAGCAGTTTATTCTATATTCGGCTGAACTATTTCACTGAAGCACGTAGCGGTATATTTTTTTCCAGGGTCAGGTTGCCAGCCTGACGCCTAACCCCAGACATTTATAATAGCATAATACAGAATATTTTGTCATATGGAAGTGAAACTTGGTCTTTGGCGGAATTGCAAAAGAATAAAATTAGAACAAAATTTAATTATCTTAGGAGAAGCCTTAAAAAAAGACAGGATAAAATAAGAAATCAATTCCTTTGGAAATAAATGAATGTCACCATAGGCCCTATCTGTTATTAAGAGGATTGAAAATCAAACTCTTACATGGTATGGCCATGTACAAATAATGAAAAATGAAAGATTGCCAAAAAAATATATACCAATGGTTACCACCTGGAAGAAATAAACGTGGTAGACCAAGATGGAGAATTTATGTCAGAACTATAATGGATGATAGGAATTTGGAAGAAGGAGATTGGAATGATAGAAATAAATGGAAACGGAAGACGGTAAACCTATAAGTGGGGGGAAAACCGAAGAAGAAGAATTATTAGCGGAATATTAGTGGAATTTCGATGCATTTAGACAATTGACGGTTAAAAATCAAGCTCTTCATAGATACTGAAGTTCTTCAAAGTATGTTTGTAGATTCTGAAAACTTATTTACTTACTTATGGTCGGGACAGGTTTCATCGGTGAGGTTTTTTCAGGAATTTTCCTCACCTGTAAGACAAATGCCAGGCAACTTTAAGGTCCAAACGGTACCCTAACATAATTTGACCATCAGTATCATATGAATTTTAAATTAAGGTCTCTCCTGGCGTATCATTACCATCATGATCATGTTTCATATAATCGGCGCATCGTAACCTCGTCTTCCTCAGAAGTGGGTTGCAAGTACACCATGCCAGGAGAGAACATCAGAAGTGTAATAACAAACCTGGTGGCATTGATTAAACAAATTACTTGCTGGATTAACGGTCCGTTCCGCACCATAGCCTTATGGTTAAGGCAAGATGCCTTGTCGTAGAACTACGGGACTTGCGCTGGTTCGAGTCACCATGGGAGAAGACATTTTCTCATGAAATTTCGGCCACTATGGGAACGGTGCCCACCCAGCATCCTTAGGCATTTGGGTTGCTAGAATAAGTATCGGCTTCAGGTTAAGAAAACCCAGCTATAACGGCTGGGGGATCCGACACGCTGACCACATGTCACCCTTACACTGGCTGGATGATCGTCTACCTCTGTGATCAACACGTGTGGATCATGAAGCCAGCAGCCGGCTGGTAGGCCAAGGGCCTTGCCATGGAGTTTTTTTTTCTTTTTTTGGCTTAACGGCTTTTGAGTCTAGCCATAACCCCTCCTGTTTTAGGAGTTTCTAGACTAAGCATAGTTTAGTTATGCTAATTTCCTACAGATGTCATGACTGGAATATGGTCAGCGTACCGATCCAATGTACATCTAATAGCCAACTAAGGTAATATTTGGATGATGGAGGTCTGTAAATGTTCCTTTAGAGGCCTCTTTTTCAGGTTTAAGGGGGGTGATGGGTGAAATTTCTATTTTCTACATTTTTAAGCTACATAATTGATTTTTTTGTATACACATTCATGCTATAATAGGTAATATTATACTGAAGTTTCATACTTCTAGTATTAAAGGTTATCGAGGTATTGAAGAACATCCATTTACAAATTTGCATATTAAAGTTTTTAATTAGTCGCATAATTTTTTAGTAATTTTTTAAATTTATTTTTTCTGCACGACCACTGACTTATTTAGAACAACACTGTGCATTAACTTTTCTATATCATTATAATAAAGGAAAAATATACATTCTCTGCATATGAAAATTATTTTTTTTAATTACTACACATATATTATTTTTTATTCAAAAACTATCAATGTTGTTTCAAAATCATGCATAGAATTGTTAGCCATAGTGTGTGGGACATGCAGTGAAAATTTCGTGATTCTATCATTAAATTTATCAATGATATTTTGATTTGAATGTTTGAAATGCAATGAAAATAAAAGTGTGGAAAAGCCAATTTGAAAGTTTTCATGCAATTAAATTGAAAATGTAGCATACATGCCCACCTATAGTCATTAGGGAGACTTAATAGCGCCATAGGACACTGAAACTTCACCAACTTATACTTTAAGGTACAAAGTATTTTTAATACAAAATAAGCTAAATTTGACCGAAAATGTCAAAAATTTCACCCATCACCTCCCTTAAGGTTCTTTACGAGAGTCGGGAACCACGGAGGACATGTTCATTGGATTTTTCCATCCTAGAAATTCATCGACCCCTGCCGGATTCGAACCCGCGATTCTCGGGGCTAGAGCCGAAGAATATAACCTCTAGACCACCTATCCTGATCTAGTAAAATCTTCTTCTTCTTCACTTCACGGGCTAGGCAAATTGCCTCCTTCCGCCTCACAGTTGTTCTGTCCGTCTTTTCACTGGCCTTCTTACATTCCTTGAACCTCTTGGCTTGTAGTTGAATGCTGCTCTTGGTAATCTTTTTACATTCATTCTTTCCACACGTGTAAACCATTTGTCTCTATATTCTTGATTTTCTCATCCAATGGATATATATTTAACTCTGTTTTTATATCTTCATTCCTTATCCGATCCAATCTTGTGCAGCCTTTTGTTCTTCTAAGGAAGTTCATTTCTGAGCTTTGTATTCTATTTTGCAATTTTTTGGTCATTACCCAAGTTTCGCTCCCATAAAGTAATGCAGGAACTGCCAATGTTTTATAAAACTTCAATGTAGTATCTCTTCTTGTTTTATTCTTTAATGTTTTATGTATAGTTCCGCATATCATTTGAAATTTTGACAGTTTCATATGTATGTCTCTATCAGTTATTGTGTTTATAGTAAAATAACAACCCAAATAAATAAAAATTGTTACTTGTTCCAGAGGTTTGTTGTCTATTACGATTTTATTTAGTAAAATAATGTTTAATAAACATTTGCGAGTTTTAATTGTCACATGTTATTAATCATATGTGAGTATTCTCGAGTGTGTGCGTAAAACAGAATTTGGTAAATTTACATAAAATAATTAATGACAAACGAGAAAGGTTGAGTCCTCTTGACAATGGGTGTGGCGGATTTAAATGTTTTTAATAATCAAACCTCGAGGAAAACATTAGATGAGTTTTAAGATAAGAAGATTGGGGCAGAGTAATTGAAGTAACCAGCGGATCTCCAAGGGCTGTTTATTAAATAAATAAGTAGCTGCCTCATTTACTAGCAACTACGTGGAAAACCTCGTAGTGATATTTCCCATATGTCCATTATAATATAGGCATAATGTTTAAGAGAGAAAATAAAAATATTAATTATTCTTAACGTACCATATATTTCTGGATCTAAGGCGCGCTTTTAACCGAATTATCGGGTCCTGAACATCCAGGTGCGTCTAATATTCGCATACAAATGTTAACATTTTGGGTTATGATAAGACTCCATCGTCGGACATCTCTTTCTGCAAAACCGAACGTACGACTATCACGTCGATTTCCATATTTTTCAGCGTGTAAGATAGCTTTATCATAAGTAATGCCACGGGTGATTTCCAAATTATCGATAAATTCACGACTCACGAAGTGAGGAGTGAATTTATCTAGAGAATTTGGAAATCAAGAGTGGCATTTGTTAGGACTATTTAACGAATAAAATTAAGCGGTTTACTCACAAATCATTATTTAACTATAGTTATTTTAAAATATTTATAGGCCTATATTTAATGTAAACGGCGATGTTTGAAAACAAACCAGAAACGATAGGTACGCTTTATCTGCTTCTTTTGTTTATCACTGCAACCAGATCATACTATTTATTGCCAAAGGAACGCAATATTGTAAGAATGCTCTCTAGTGGAGAAAAAATGAAACACATCAAACTGTATATTAATTCATTTCTGGTGTCGTATGATGTAAATATGACAATTATATTTTTCTGGATTGTTACCTGGGAAAAAATACATTTAAGAAAGTGCAAACAGTGGTTTCTTTTTTTGGTGGTTTAATCAATTGCTACAAATGTTTTTATATTAACTCCCGCATGCGGCATGTGTTGACATTCATGCACTATATATACAATCAGGTAGCCGTATTTCTCACAGGCTCAGTCACTACAAAATTATGGTCAGACCTGTTCAGAATATTAAAAAGGAGGAGCTTTCTTTAATATGGTAATTATAACACTAATAAATATTTCGTGAAACACGACTCTGATTGGTTGTAAATCAGAAATCATTGAAACGTGATTGGTCATTGACTCCCATTTGGGGCATGAGTTAAATAGTCTTTTAAAGAAAATACATTCACTTGGTTAGTATTCTCTTTATCACAAACGGCCTAAATATTTTTTTATTTTATCTAATGTCATTCAAACATTGACATAACGTCATTTGTTCATCTGATTCATAATCATGGTTCTGGCTTCCCAATGTTTTCCGGTCTCAGTTGTACTGCGAAGAGCCGGGCAGCGCTTTAAGTGTTCCCTGTCCATATCTCCATCCAGATTACAGAGATTGCAGGTGGGCGCTTGAAGTATTCCAAAGCGAGACAGACGTTTGGCAAGAATATCGTGTCCAGTTTGGAGGCGGAACTTCGCAACAGCTTCTTGTCTTGCCGGTCAGGTATGTTACATATGGAGGTCTTCCAGGTCTTTGTTGCATTGTTTGTTTCTAACTTCATGGGATATTGTTTCTTGATCTGCTTCTTTATGTAGAGTTTAGAGGAATGGTATGATGTCTCTGATTTGAAGCAGTTGGGTAGCATGGCGGCTTTCTTTGCTAATGTATCTGCTTGTTCATTGCCTAAATATAAACTTAACGTTACGTACTCACTTGTGACTTCTCATGGCGGGATTACGATAGAGTTCGATTATGTTTATCAAATACACCTTCCAAGTATCATATTTTGATGAACGTTTATAGGGTAAGCCGCATGATGCCGTTGGCTGTACGTTGGCAAGGTCAAGCTTCAAAACGCAAACGTAAAGCGGCCCCTACAAGATCAATATTTACGTAAATATCCATCCATTGTAATTCTGCCCGAAGGCAGGTCCTTCACTCCAATCATAGCATTTCCATGCTATGCTTGCAGCTTTACTAGGGAATTGTAGGTGTGGTAGCTTCCCGTTGCTTTCCACACCGGTGAAGGGTGATGATGATGATGATAATGATAAGGATGATAATGATGATGATGGCTATATGATTTCGGGGACCGTTTGGGCCTTAAAGTTTTTCTGACATTTGTCTTACAGGTGAGGAAAAAACCCGATAAAACCTCACCCAGAAATACTGTCCCGACCGGGGATCGAAACCGGGCCCGCTGCGTGGCAAGGCAGCACGCTACCTCGAGACCACAACGGTGGACTACGTAAATATATTGCACAATAATTGGCATTGTACAATAATATTGAGCGTGTGTACATCACATTGAAAGATTGCGCAATATATTGAGTCAATCAAAAGCAGTTTGATTTTTAATCAATTGAGTTAGTGTTTACTTGATGAAAATCCATATTTATTAATTAAATAAAAATAAAACGTACTTTTATTTGATTTTCATATTTATTATATAATTCAGTGACAGCTGTTTCGGTACACTGTACCTTCTTCAGACATGTTAACAAATTATGAATTGTGTTCCAACTGATCTAAGCAACAATACAACAATTTTTTTTTAAATTTAACAAAGGGGATTCATTCAAATCAAGTTGAGAATTTAACAGTTTGTTTCTACTTTTAAATTTATTAATTTCTACAGCCTCCAAAAGATCTAACTTCCTACCCTTATCATAAACATGTACAATTTCAAAATTTGGATCGAAACAATGCTTAAATTGGAATAGGTGGTTAGCATATTTTGAATATTCTAAATTTCTGTTATATGCTCGCATGTGTTCCTTTATCTGAGAGATAAAAGGTCTACCAGTTAGTCCTATATAGACATTGTCACATGTGCCACACTTCAATTTATATACACCTGATAATTTTTATTTTTTTATTTTGGTTTTATTGTTTTTTATTATATTTTGTAAAGTTTTATTAGTTTTAAATGCCAAAAGTTTGATTTTTATTGTAAATCTAGTAAGTATTGCGTCGTCTGTTGGCAATATTGTGCAATACTAGTTCAGTTCTGTGTTCTGTCTTCTTATTATTCCACATGTTGTATCACCCGCGAACTAATTTATTGAGCAATAATATTACACCCCTCCATGGTATCTTTACCTTGTCGTGGTGGAGTGGCTTGCGTGCTTAAATGATCCCGAGAGTAGTGCCGGCGGTAGCATTGCTGCCGATAGGGTTACCCATGCCGGACTGGTCGAAGGTGATAAGCCAGACGAAGAAAGTACCTTGGTCGAAGGAGTGACGATATTTCACCGTAAAAATACATCCGTCAAGAAATGCGGACATGGGTTCAAATGGGGTAAAATTTTCCGGAGGTCAAATAGTCCCCCATTCGGTTCTCCGGGCGGGGACTACTTCAGGGAACCCATGGCAAAGATAATAAAAATACTGTTGGTAGACCAAGAATGAGGTGGGAGAATAACATTAACTATGATTTGAGGGAAGTAGATTATACAGGGAATGATTGGAAAGCATTGGTTCAGGATAGGGATGTATGGAGAGCTTATGTCCGCGCGGCCATGAACCTACGGGTTCGATAGTGCCAGTGAGTAAGTAAATAAGTAATAATATTACACCGTGTAATACTATTGTAGAAAGTATTGTGCAATATATTGAGGTAAATATTGATCGTGTAGGGGCCGCTTAACATCATATTGATCAAATCACGTGACATTGACGATTCCTGCATTTCATTTGTTTTCAACTGACTGTTAATGACCTTGTGGGAGTCAATAAATTACATTATTTTGATATTTTAATAATCATGTCAACATGAGAGAAGATATGATTACTGAGTTTGTGTGTTAGCACGAATTTATATACAACAAAAATACCCAGAATATAAAAATAAGGGAAAAAAAGGAAGCTATTTAGAAAGAAATAGGAAGCAATTTACAATATAAGTTGTTTCATAATACATCTATTTACCATATTTCGCCTTAACATATTTCCCTTCTTTAAATACTGTAGGATAAGCATGCAAATAAACCAGTGTAAGTTCATCAAACAGCTGGCTGTGAGTCTTTGCAGTTATCGGTACTGACAACAGAGTGAGCTAGCAGCCATAAACGTCAATGAACGTTGATCATGGAACACCTACTCAAATTGTGCGTTGTAGCTTCCCTCTCAACGCAACGTAACGAAACGCAACATCAACGAACATTGATCGTAATCCCGCCATTACTAATTTTTCCCTTCTGTTAATAGCTACCGATAACGTAATGCTAATATTGTATTGTAAAAGATAAACAATTAAATATTGCTCACTTACTCAGGTCAGATGTGTCACTGGCGATTGTTCTGTTTCTGTAGCAGCTATTCCACTTCATTTTGTACAGGATTGATTATGGTAAATATCATAAAAACATAAAACAAATATTTGCTGCACCATGCACAGCAATAAGAGAAGGATAAGCAAATATTAATTTATCATATATCGGCAAATAAAAATACAAATATTGCAACATGGAATAAAGTATAAAATAATAATAATAATAATAATAATAATAATAATACCTGTGTTCAGCTCGCCCGGCTGATAGTACCCAGTAAGGGCCCCTGTCCAGGGAACAGATAGGTCTACTGCTGCCTTATAGGTAGATTATCTCGTCAAAGGCTAAGGGAAGAAAACCTCAAAAACAAATAACCTGGTCCTCCAGGTTGGGGGTTGTTGCGACGGGCTAGCTCCCCGTAAATATCAGGCACAAAAACGTCCAAAGAAATGAAAGTGGGCAGATACAATAATAACAATAATGTCAGGTTATGATATCTGAGACAGAAGGTGGTTTACAACGGGCAATTTTCAAATTGAGTAAAATGTGTGAAACATAGAACTTGAAAATATCTACTCTAAAAACAAAAGTTTTAACATTTCGAGGGTGTGAGCCACTAAGAGCAAAAGTGCAGTTAGAGAATAAAACAAAAGAACAGGTGAGCATTTTTAATTATCTGGGATACAATGTGTCATAGAAAAGTGAAGATATTGCAAACAAAATAAATACATTTAATTATGTGTGTGACACTATAAAATGAAGGCCAAAGGAACCAGAAAAGAGACACTTGTATAATTTATAAAACAATAGCGGTTTCAACACTACTATATGGATCGGAACACTGGATATTAACCGAAAACCAGGAACGAAAAATAGAAACTTCGGAAATGAGGTCTTTGCGGAATGTATATAATAACAGATCAGAAACGGAATTAAAATATACAGAGAGAACTAACTATATTCAAGCTATTAGATTGAATTGAACAATACAGAGATGGATGGATGGACCACATCAATAGAATGGATAACATAATCCTGAAACAGATTCTTCACTACAGACCACTAGGACGAAAAATAATAGGTAGACCCCAAAAAAAAAAAAGGCATACAAATTCTAACATGAATTGGAACAGACCTTAGTGTAATCCATGATGCTGAATAATAATAATAATAATAATAATAATAATAATAATAATAATAATAATAATAATAATAATAATAATAATAATAATAGTAATGATAATGATAATAATAATAATGATAATAATAATGATAATAATGATAATAATAATGATAATGATGATGATGATAATAATAATGAAAGACGTGCATGGAAACTTCATGTAGGAAAGCCAGAAGGAAAACGCCCAGTTGGTAGACCAAGAATGAGGTGGGAGAACAACATTAACTATGATTTGAGGGAAGTAGATTATACAGGAAATGATTGGAAAGCATTGGCTCAGGATAGGGATGTACGGAGTGCTTATGTCCGTGCGGCCATGAACCTACGGGTTTGATAGTGCCAGTGAGTAATAATAATAATAAAATAATAATAATAATAATAATAATAATAATAATAATACTTACTCACTTACTCACTGGCACTATCGAACCCGTAGGTTTATGGCCGCGTGGACATAAGCTCTCCATACATCCCTATTCTGAGCTAATGCTTTCCAATCATTCCCTGTATAATCTACTTCTCTCAAATCATAGTTAATGTTGTTCTCCCACCTGATTCTTGGTCTACGAACTGGGCGTTTTCCCTCTGGCTTTCCTACAAGAAGCTTCCAAGCCCGTCTTTCATTACCCATATGCGCGACATGTCCTGCCCATCGCAGTCTACGAGACTTAACTGTTATTATTATATCTGGCTTCCTATAAAGACCATGTAGTTCTTTGTTATGTAGTCTTCTCCATTCAACTGTCTGTCCATCTCTCTTTGGTCCAAAGATTTTCCTAAGAACTTTATTCTCAAAAACTCGTAATCTCATTTCCTCCCTTAAAGTAAGAGTCAATGTTTCGCACCCATATAATATAACTGGTAGAATAATAATAATAATAATAATAATAATAATAATAATAATAATAATAATAATAATAATAATAATACGCATTATTAAAAAATGGAAGTGACTAGGATTCGAACCCAAAAATCTGTTTGCCAGTTCAGCTTCCATCCACTTCAGCTACGCCGTTACACAATATGCAGTTCCTTTAATAGGCACCTAAAGGAAGTATGTTAGAATTTCTTGCCTAGAATTGTTAATATCTCGAAAGCGAGGGGCCATTATTCCCCTAAACAGGTATGATTTTAAAGAGTAGGTCTTGATCTTTAATCTCACAAAGTTTATCTGTTTTGATATACAGAGCGTGTCCCCTCGTTGTTAGTGATTTAAAGAAGGAAAGAGAAAGTAGTCTCTATTTTCATCTTCTTCGTTTTGTGTTTTAAATCGAAACTAAGACATGAATGAAAGCAGGTTGAGAAATAAGAAGAAAAGGAGGAAGAAAAGTATTCGCCGTGCAGCGCGCGAGCAAAGAATCATGGGGCCCATGAGATATGCCACCCCATCGCAAGACTATATATGTCTCTCTCTCTCTCTCTCTCTCTCTCTCTCTCTCTCTCTCTCTCTCTCTCTCTCTCTCTCTCTCTCTCTCTCTCTCTCTCTCTCTCTACTTTACCTACTACTACTCCTCCCCTTAGCTAGATGTATGGCGTCCTTTTTAACATCACTCGGTCTTCTTACTGGACAAGACTGAGAATTTCCTTTGATTCAGTCAAGAAAATCACTCAATATGTTACCAAAAAATCTAACTTTTCTCTTTCAATCCGATTGTTTTTCCAGTACAGACCTGAATATAGGCCTGCTGATCATGATACTTGGCGTATATTGCAGGGTTGGGAGTTACGTATAGCTCTGTAACGTTTTCGTTACCGACGGCAGAAGTAGGAACTACTGCTCAGGACCCAGCTCCGTGTGTCTGAAAAGGAATTTGCCGTCTCAGCTGTTAGTACTATGAGAAGCATAGAAGTGTACCTCCTCCCACTCCCCACACTTCCCCCCGCGAACACACAGAGCTTGGACTCGAGCTGTATTGAAGTCGCAAGGAGAAGGAGAACGTAGAGTGTTTGCTTGTACAGGACAGGTCAGAAGGAATAAATCGCTGCAGTCCGAACGTAGTCATGTGATATTGTGAGAGTGCGTTAGCTAATCTTTATACAGCACTGAATTGGATAGTGTGATGTTTATATCCAACCGTGTACTCTAGTCAAAACACGATAACAGTGCAGCGACTCCGATCGGTAATCAAAACGCGAAAGAGCTGTATTTTGAGAGCGCCGGTGCGCGCACACAAACATGGCCGCACTGACTACAGATAAGAAAAAGTACAAACCAGTTCAGTGCTATGCCTTTCAACATGAATATTCTGTAGTATAAATGTACAAGTGACGTAAAATGCATTGAATCCAACTGATCAGACTCCATGCCGTTTATGTAAGCACCTAAGGGATCGAAAGCTGTACACAAAGAGAGGCGCTCTCACATAACAAAGAATTGTCAACCATTTCATGCCGAAACCTACCTTGAAATTTCTCCCCGAGAAGCGTTGTTATGTACCATGGCCTTGTCCAAAAACTAATCTTTCTCTTTAACTGCAAGGCACAATCGTAGCCAGAAAACAGCAATGGTAATCCACTGTACGCCGCAGAAGGACTCCCTGCTTGAGTAAGAGGCTGGAGTGAGGCGGGACGCGGCGCGGACGGCAGATAGTGAGGGTTTTCCAATCTCCAATACAGGAGTTGTATTACTTTCCTACAGTTTAAACGAGAGATTTGGCGCTGGATTTTACTGCCTTGCAGTTAAAAACGACAGTTTTTTTCAAACGGTCTTGGCACATTACAACGCTTCTATCTGGAAGACATTTCAATATAGGTTCGTGCATACAAAGGTTGACAGTTCCCTTGTGAGTATCTAGACGCCATGGCCTGGTACATTGTCTAATTTTGTCATACCTAAGCACTAGTTTAACCTGTTATGAAGACATTGTTTATACTATTCGGACTAAATTCTAAGTTGTCAGCTTATAAATATTTAGTTTTTAAGCCATTGGGATCGCGATTGTAAGCTGGGAGTGAACGGGGCGACGGTATTTTTTTTTCACAGAGGCCTCTTATTTCAGGCTTGGGGTTGTTTCATGTGCCATAAATACACGATTCACACGAATATATATCACTTCTGAAAGAATCCATACTCTGAACTTTTGAGTCGTGAAAAAATATTTCTACTTTTTCATTTAAAAGAACCTTAAGCCTGAATAATGCAACCTCTAAATAAAATTTACCGACCTCTTCATGCTAGTAAGATCTTAGTTGCATACTAGATGTCTCATTGGGTCGGTACATTGACCGCATACCATTCATGACATCTTTAGGCAAATAAGCGTAATTAAATTAACTTTGTTAGTAACCCCTAACAAAGGGGGGGGGGGTTAATGCCCAACATTAGGCTGTTACGCCAATGTATATTGCATATGTTAGCCTTAAAGATAAAACTTTTAAAGAAATTTAAGGCCAACCGGAACCTTTATAAATATTATAATAATTACACATATACTATAGGAACATTTTAAGTTTAACCTCCATCTATTCTATATCGTGGTCATCTAAAAATACTATTTAAAGGTTAGGCAAAGTATTTCGGGTGCTATTAATATTTTTTATTCTCGGCCGTGTCCACAGTAAGATTTCACTACACATCTTTCCCTTCATCACCCGAAATACCTTCTACCCTTACAGCTCAAAAATACACTATTCACTTGTCCACAATTTTACCTCGGTAATGTAGTGCATTACTGACTTTAATACTGAACTGTTTTTTTAACAAATTACTACAACTTGCATTTCAATCCTATCAGTATTTAGTCTACCATTAGCTTGATTTAGCTTACTTTTCCTCTATAATTATGTTTTAGTGTATGGTGCTATGATTTGTGCTAAAATATAAAAGTTAGTCCATCATTGTACAGTTTTTGAGTTAGTGTCTAGACTGTAGCTGAGTTTTGATTTGTAGTTATTCAAATAAGCTGAAGTGCACTAAAAAAAAGTAGCTTTTTGGACTCTTAAATGACTTACGCTGCCTAAACCATGACAAATACTCCAAGTTAATGTACGCAGAATTGAATATCTAAAAAAAATCTATTTAAGAAAGTCCGCGACATCATATGTCTATCTTTTACGGATAACTCACAATAAGAATTTTTGTCTTTCCCCCCCATTGATTCCAAGAAGATCGGGATAAGTAAATTCCCGGGCAACTCCGGGTAATCAACACGGTGTATTTAAAAGTAATTTATTTGTTTTATTTAGAGCCCCACCACAACCCCCCGGGTTACCTCGGGCATAATGCCCATATCCCCGGGTCTGCTCTATGTCCCTAACTACTGTCTGATCTTTATTGAATAAATAAACATAATACATAATGCATATTTCAGGTATGCGAGGTGTAGATGTTACATACAGTTAAGTGTTGTGTGTTTATGTCCGTGTTGGTGTTACATAATACTTGTGTGTGTGTGTGTATATATATATATAAAGTCATAACATTCCATGTTCGTAGGAACATGTCCCTGTGTTTGAGCCTTTGGCATGGGTTCCCTGAAGTAGTCCCCGCCCGGAGAACCGAATGGGGGACTATTTGACTTCCGGAAAATTTTACCCCAGTTGAACCCATGTCCGCAAATCTTGACGGTCGTATTTTTACGGTGAAAGATCGTCACTCTTTCGACCAAGGTACTTTTTTCGTCTGGCTTATCACCTTCGACCAGTCCGGCATGGGTAACCCTATTGGCAGCAATGCTACCGCCGGCATAGCTCTCAGGATCATTTAAGCACGGAAGCCACTCCACCACGACAAGGTAAAGATACCATGGAGGGACCAAAGAGAGATGAACAAACAGGTGAATGGAGAAGACTACATAACAATGAACTACATGGTCTTTATAGGAAGTCAGATATAATGAGAACAGTTAAGTCTCGTAGACTGCGATGGGCAGGACATGTTGCACGTATGGGGAATGATATACTTGCATGGAAGCTTCCTGTAGGAAAGCCAGAGGGAAAACGCCCAATTGGTAGACCAAGAATGAGGTGGGAGAATAACATTAACTACGATTTGAGGGAAGTAAATTATACAGGGAATGATTGGAAAGCATTAGCTCAGGATAGGGATGTATGGAGAGCTTATGTCCGCGCGGCCATGAACCTACGGGTTCGATAGTGCCAGTGAGTAAGTGTTGTGTGTGTGTATATATATATATATATATAATACTTAAAGTAATGATAATTGTGTTTGATGATATGTGATATGAGAGTAATTGTGTTGTGTTTGTTTGTTTTTTGTGTTAGTGTGTGTGTGTGTGTGTGTGTGTCATTTGTATTTGGTGCTTGTTTGTGTTTATGTGTACATGTGTGATTGTGAAGATGGGAATGTTAATGACGGATCATACTTCTTCTGCCATCTTCTTCAGTTCTTAATCGTAGAATTCTACCGATGTAGCGTGCGACTTCTTTGTATGGTTGCTTCCTTGTCCAGTACACCAGGGGCGGCGGCCAGTGGATTTTTAAAAGTAATTACGATATAAATTTATAATTATTTTCTATTTACTTATTCCACTAAACATAAAAACACATCTAATTATTTTAGCCGTAGCAGCACACGCCGGGTATTAGCTAGTTCGAAATGTCCGAAGATTTGACCATGTTTCTGCGAATATCTAATCACTTCCATGGCTCCATTTGAGTGTAGAAGAACTTTGCAATCACTCACTCCACTGTTCCAAATTATACACACCTCTAAAGGCTACCCGCTCTTAAAGTGATCCTTGTCAAAACAAAACCATGTGACCTGCTCGCTTTTCATTGGTTATGGACACCGACATACAATGTAGAAGCAATAAGTACCCGAAAAAGTAGTTCCCTTCATTATCTAAAAATATGTCCTCTGAATATAGCCTAGTTGTTATTCTTCGTGAATGAAAATAATAATATTCAACTTACTTACTCATTGGCACTATCGAACCCGTAGGTTCATGGCCGCGCGGACATAAGCTCTCCATACATCCCTATCCTGAGATAATGCTTTCCAATCATTCCCTGTATAATCTACTTCCCTCAAATCATAGTTAATGTTATTCTCCCACCTCATTCTTGGTCTACCTCTGGCTTTCCTACAAGAAGCTTCCATGCAAGTCTTTTGTTCCCCATACGTGCAACATGTCCTGCCCATCGCAGTCTACGAGACTTAACTGTTCATATGATATCTGGCTTCCTATTTAGACTATATAACTCACTGTTATGAAATATTCTCCATTCACCTGTCTGTTCATCTGTCTTTGATCCAAAATTTTACCTAAGAACTTTATTCTCAAATACTCGTAATCTCCTTTCCTCCCATGAAGTATCATTCTATTACTATTATTATTAATATTTTCGTTATCATCCTTAGGTGAATTGCTTAATTTAACATAATGTATTATATTAGTAGGCTAGAGTCTAGGGCCTATATATTTCCATGGCTCGACATTCCTTGGAGACTCTTGGCCATCACACGGCTGCTGGCCTCATACACCGATATTAATCATATGGACGATCATTCAACGTACAGTATAGGAGTGACATGGTGAGCATGTCGGATTCCCCAGTCGTTATAGCAGGTTTCTTAACAGCTACACAAATTTTTCACGACTGTGAAAATAGTGGCTGATATATAATTATATACATTTTGCATGATTTTATTTTTTGGCATTAGCGTAATGTGCACGAATGGGGAATGAAAGAGATGCATGGAAGTTTCATGTAGGAAAACCAGAGGGAAAACGTTCAGTTGGTTGACCAAGAATGAGATGGGAGAATAACATTAATCTTGATTTGAGGGAAGTATATTATACAGGGGAGATTGGAAAACATTATCTGAGGATAGGGATGTATGGAAATCTTATGTCCCCGCAGCCATAAACTCAAGGGTTCAATAATGCCATAGAGTTAGTTAATATGATAATAATAATAATGATAATGATAATGATAATGATAATGATAATGATAATGATAATGATAATGATAATGATAATGATTAGTGATAATAATAATAATGATAATAATAATAATAGCCTAATATTCACTGAACCGGAAACTCAAAATGGAAACACTACAAACCTGTGTTCTTCCAACACTGTTATATGGCTGCCAAACTTGGAATCTTACTGCCAAACTGAAGTACACACTCCAAGTATGCCAAAGGAAAATGGAGAGGAAAATCTTAGGCATAACTCTGAAGGACAGAATCTCGAATACGACACTTCAAGCGATATCCTCAACAACTGATCCCGCACAACAAGCCATCAGGAAAAAATGGAAGTGGGGAGGCCACGTCGCAAGAATACAGGACGACAGGTGGACAATAAAAACAACCTTGTGGGACCCGTACACAGGCAAGAGACAGCGCGGAAGACAAGACGACGGTCGGCTGACATCTTCAAAGAACGAGCAGGGGCGCAATGGTCCAGAGTCGCCAGATGCAGGAAAAGCTGGAGAACGAGGGAGAGCCAACTGTGTATTAACTAATCACAGAACAGACAGTGTATACAAACCAAGTGCTACATCCAAGTCAACTTCTCACCACGGAGTAGCTCACCGGGTGACACTCTGAAATAGAGGTTAACCCCTGTACAGGGAGGCCTTTGCCCTAAAGGGACATATCAGGCTTTATTTATTTATTTATTATAATAATAATAATATACCTAATAGAGGAACTTCGGTTAATGTGGACCCTTCGGTTTGAGTGGAGTCTGTTATATATTTTTTAATTGGTGTTACCCTGGAACAGAAAATATTTTAATTTCTTCCCCTCATCAACTTTGACGTGTTCAAGGCCAGTTTTTTTATTCTTTGTGGCTTGTGCGAAGATTTTATTGTGACATTTATGAAAACGACCATTTAAAAGTTTTTCAAGCAAGAATTAATTCTTAATTTCTGCTATTGAATATTACAAATGTTAAAAAAGTCCTAAATACAGGCGTTATGAATACATAGAGTCTTATATAGATATTTAATGGTTTTATAGGTTATTTTAATTATTCAAGCGAAGTCTTTTGAAATAGAGTTTAGGCATGCAAAGTCTGTTGAAATAGAGTTTAGACATGATATAGTTCAGAGCAAAGTTTTGCTTAGCTAACTGTAAAAATCTCTACATTTAGTTTATTGGAATGTTAGTGAGTACAGTTAGGGTAACTAGAGGTCAAATTGAGTATATAATACTTGAGAAGAGAGGGTATCGGGTCTGGCTGTGTAAAGTGCTGAAGGGTAAGTCACCGACCATTTTTCTTAATATGTATTCTGGACTTTTGGAAGGGAATCAAGTACAATTAACTATTTTGATATTAGATTTTTAAACATGTAGATTAGGGTAGATTTATAACTTCCACAACTCCCTCTCTCTCAAACCCCAGAAAGTACTGTAGTTTTTAATATGGGCTTAGATTAGTTATTTAGGGCTAGAATACTTAGGGATTCTAATTATTTATACTTTAGTAATAAAATAGTTTAAAATAAGACTCCATTTGTTTATTTCAACACATGTATAACTGTACATCCTCATACTAACGCTCGGCTAGAGACTCACGCTACCAGAATTTCCAAGTCCCGAAGGTCCTTTAAGCCTAAGAAATCCAGCTGGGGTCATAACAATAGGCCTATTATATTATGTAGATGCTGTTTTAATATACTGACGAGTTTGGTTTGATATTATGTGACATGGCTGCTGTATAAAATAATTAAAGATAGCAAAGGAATTCGGTTATTGTAGATCTCCAGGAGGCGGTTAAAGTGGACTTGGGTCCACTTTACACGAATACCTATATTTTATCAACAAGGGTTCCATAACCTATGTAAAAGCCATACACTTAATTAATTTTATTTAATATCCTTGTAATTTTACCTAAACCCAAAGTCCATCGCTGTCTGCAGATGAATGACGTGTGAATATTATAATCAACGATAATAATTTTTCAAAATATAAAATAAATATCAATGCTTTTTAATTACGATCAGCCATAAATACTTTCAGATTAATTTGTAACTGTCTGTATAATTAATAGAGTAAATAAACTTTAAATAGTCTGAGGGCTAGGATGGACTCTGGGGTCCACTTTACCCGAATATGGATGTTAAAGTGGACCTTTCTTGTAATGTAAATTTTTTTATAAATTATGAAGATATTTCCATATTTGAATAAAATAACAATGCGATTTCGTAGTTATAACACTAATGATAATCACTGTAATTAAACAAAATTAAAATCCCTTAATTAAAGAAGAAAACAACACATTCAAAATAGGGGTCAAATTACCGGAAGTTCCTCTAATAATAAGACTAATAATAATAGTACAATAATAAAGTATGTGAAGAATCTAAAAAGTAGCTTATATTAGGATTGAAATAGGCTTACTTTATGTGTCAGTCTGATATGCTGAATTGTTACAACTCTTGTAGGCCTAATGTCTTAAATTTCCGCTGTAAAAGCTGGTTTTATGTAATTTTTATGCAACGTTATTTTCCCCCAAAATATTTTAAAAATTAACGAAAAAAGGTAGATGTGAAATTGAAGAATGGTATTTTTCCTTGTGTAGCAAATTGGTTTATGTGACTCTAATAGGGGATGTTGCGTGTGGCAGAAGAATACAGTGTAACATGGGGGAGGGGATGAGGATGAAGCATCACATAAAATTGTGTAGCCAGTAGCCTAGACATCACGTTTGGGGAGACTATCCATCCCATACAGTGCTATGAAACATGCATGTTACTCCGTGTCTCTCTTCTATTGAGTTACCTCTCGACTTATTGCTGGGAACGACTCAATTCTTGTCTTACTCTACTTCACGCATGTATTTCGATTAAAACTGCATTGAATTTCATGTTGTCGTATACACAAAAAAAAGTCCCAAATTATTGATAAGGATAAGAATAAGTAAAGTATTACCACTACAGGCCTCAGGAGGCCTTTGGGGTAGTGGGAGGTTAAGGCTCCCACTATTTCTAGACAATCGGCAATTGATGTCAGCCGGGTTGTCAGCCCTGCGTGACGGCCACCTTTACCCCAGAACAAGCGTCTGGTACTCATTTCCGTTAGAGGCTGAGTCGACTCCAGAGCCATAGTGCCGCCAGAATGTTTGGGTCAGTTTTAAAACACCTGACCCCACCGGGACTTGAACCCTCGACCTTCCGGCTGGATAAGAATAAGTACCATTCACAAATACATGTTGTACACAGTATTGACTGACTACTTTATACTTTATGTGTTCTGACACGGGGGACATAAGTATGAAAGAATCTTGACGGTAGGCCCTGCGGCTCGCCAAATTAATGACAAGCGGTGAGCAATTCCTTTTGGTTCTCCTGGATGTCCTGAATAGGAGAACCCCGGGTTCCTACTAAAGCATTTGCCCCGGTGTGATTTAGAATTGTGTAATATTACCGAATAAATATATAATTAACGAATTAAATCATTCTAACCTGCATGGTAGCAGCTGTGTGCGTGTTTGATTAATGTTTACGCAGTGTATGTTTGAAAATGGCGCCTTCGGCCGTCAGCCAATGAGAGGCGAGTGATTTTTTAGAGTGTTTGTATTATATTATGTGAATATCGATATTAAATGCTTTTCATGTTGTTTTTAATGCTTATTATAAGCGAATGCATGTGTTTTTATTGATTTTAATTAATTAAATATATTAATGTCGCGAAAATTATGTCTGTCAATCGCGTGGCTCTTTGTAGGTGCCACGCTTATTTTGTGGACTTTGTAAAATTGTAAAATGTCGTTGATGAGTTATAATTGTATCTGTATGCACGTTTTCTTTGTGCAAATGCAAATAGTGAACGCAAAGAAATACGTTATTGTATTTCATATGCGTCTATGGTCTTTAAGTAGAAATAAATGTAACAACGTATTATATTGGGGGCACGCCGTAGCGTAGTGGTTAAGGCACTGAGCTACAAGCCGGAGGGTCGAGGGTTCAAGTCCCGTTGGGGTCAGAATTTTTAAATTGACCCAAACCCTCTGGCGGCACTATGGCCCTGGGGTCGACTCAGCCTCTAACGGAAATGAGTACCAGACGCTTGTTCTGGGGGTAAAGGCGGCCGTCACGCAGGTCTGACAACCCGGCTGACATAAAGTGCCGATTGTCTAGAAAAAGTGGGAGCCTTAACCTCCTACTACCCCAAGGGCCTCCTGAGGCCTGTTGTGGGATCACTTTTACGTATTATATTACGTAAATAGACAATGCGATATTGTGATACCGAACATAGGGCACCTACACGATGTTAAAAAAATTGTTATTGCTACCAGGGATTCTCTAAAAAAAATTAGTTCAAGCATAGAGGAATTACTTCCTCTATAAATTTTCCCCCATGGAGACTCGAACCAGCGTAAGTCTCGTAGTTCTGCGCCAAGACTTCTTGCCTTAACCACTCGGCTACGGCGCGGGACTCGACGGTAGTAGTTTCTGTAACTCCTCTTGGAAGCATTTGGCCTTTGTGAAAGCATGCCACTGGACTTTTTTTTTTTTTTGCAAAATTCCTGACTTCATTCCAACTTTTCCCTTGTTGTTCAATTTATGTTATTATAGTGCTGCGCCATGTAATTTTTGACCTTTCTCTTCTTCTAGGCAATCCCTGTGATTCCATTACAGAGCTCTCTTTGGCACACTATCTAGTAGACGGGAGGAAACTAAATGTTTTAAACAGTTTTCTATTTTGAGGTACGTAATTATTTGGCAATTCAATTAGGCATTATGCTGCAGTGGGGCACTAGAGATACGGACACGGGAATTAGATAAATTCTTCTTCTTTATTTATGCTTTAAAGTACTCCCAGTGATAGAAGTCCCCACGAGGGGATGATGATTTGGTGCGGAACGGAGGATATTCAAGTTTACATGCAAGCGGATTCCTTGAATACCATTATCTAGTGATCATGTGGCGTAAGTTGTACATTTATTGACCTACTACATGCAAAAGATTAGATTATAGTGATTTCATTTTCTCCAGAAGTTACAAGGGCATATGAGTGACTCGATATTCTCGGGCTGGTAACCTCCCACTCCTTAAAACTCCTCAAATGTCAGTCAACTATTGGAGAAATGCTTTGATATACGAGTATGTCTGCACAGCTTCACGGAGTTGCATAATATCATGGATTTCCATAATTGGGCCTATGTTTAATTTCTATGTGCATCTCATTCCTGTTTGTAATCATTGTTCCTAGATATTATAATTCAGCCACTCTTCGAAATTTTCCTCATTTGTCATCAACTGTCCATTTCCGTTAGGCCTATATATTTCTGTGTGTGAACATATATTTAGTTTTATTGGATTACCGGCTGTTCATTGTGGACAGACATTGAATTATCAAAATTTCAAATGATATTTCGCACCATTCATAGAACACTAAAACATAAAACAAGGAACGATACAATATTGAAGTTCTACAAAACAATGGTGGTATCGGTACTTGTATACGGTAGTGAGTCCTGGGTAACAAATAAGAGGAGTTCGAGTAGAATACACAGTGCAGAAATGAACTTTCAAAGAAGGACCAAAGGATGCACAGAATTGGACCACATAAGAAATCAAGCAATCAGAAGTGAATTAGAAATATATTTAATATATGATAGAATTCAACAACACCGCGTCGAATGGGAACAGCATGTTCAGAGAATGGAAGAAACAAGATTGCCCAAGATAGCATATTATAAATCAATAGGATGTAGGAAGACCTAGGAAGAGATGGAAGGAATCATTGTGAATTCGGAACAGGCGAATCGCCTAAACCTTGAAGTGAAGAAGAAGAAGAAGAAGAAGAAGAATTGGATTACCGGTAACATTAACCATAATTTCGGAGTTTCCTTCTCCTAGACGGGTAACAAGATTGTCAAAAGCATCATTTAACAACAGGCCAAGAGGATCAAGGAATGTAGAATGGTCAGTGAAAAGATGGACAGAACAACCGTGGAGCGGAAGAGGCAGCTTGCCTAGCCCATGAAGTGAAGAAGAAGAAGAAGAAGAAGATTAACCATAATTTGAGGGAGGTGAATAATGCAAGAAACGATTGGGAAACAGCCCAGGATACAGATATATATATATATATATATATATATATATATATATAGGCTACTGCTCAAAACAATTAGAGGAACATTTGTAATAAATTGAATAAGTAATTGTTTTTTAAAGCTGTGATGCTGAAAGTTGGATAATGTGTAAACTGAACTATTAATTTTATCATTGGATACAAATTTTAAAGATCCATGGCCTAAATACAGATAAATTACCTCAAATAACAAATATAGAGAATTTTTTTATTTTGGAAGGCACTGGTCACTTCTAATTGGTAAGCTTCCTGATGTTGCTACAGTGACGAATGTTGATTATTGCCTTGTTTATTGAAGTCTCTGGCAAAATGAGGCATTTAAATGAGTTTGAAGTGTATCATGCTCTACATATTTTACGACAAGGTCAATCTCTGCGACAAGTGGCTAGAGAGCTTGGGGTTTCTCCTTCCGTGGAGTCCAGGTTACGCAACAGGCACAGAGAGACAGGACAGTATTGTAGAAGACGTGGCCAGGGCCGTAAATTTAAAACGAGCCCCCAGGATGACAGATACGTTGTTCTTTCTGCTCTTCGACAGCGTACAAAAACTGCAAAAGACCTGCAGAATGACCTTCATATGGCTTCCGGAATCCGGGTTTCAGACCAAACCATAAGGAACAGATTAAGGAAAGAGAATATTCGTCCAAAAAGGCCCGTTAAAAAACCACGCTTAACAAATGGGCATAAGGCAGCAAGATGTACGTATGCTGAAAACCATGGTGATTGGAACCTGAACCAGTGGGGGTCTGTGCTCTTCTCGGACGAATCCAGGTATCGTCTTACACGTTGTGATGGTCGATTGAGGGTGTGGGGACTGCCAGGAGAAAGATTTTCTGCAGAGGCTGTACTGGAAATTGATAGATTCGGAGGAGGTTCCATAATGGTGTGGGCCGGAGTTATGTACAACAATCGTACGGACCTTGTACTTGTTCCCCAGCGAGTGAATACTGTCCGGTATATCGAGCACGTTTTGGAAGAGCATGTAGTACCTGCTGCCATTGGAGTAGGCCCTGGATTTCTGTTTATGCAGGATAATGCCAGGGCACATTCTGCGGCTGTCACCAGGGATTTCCTGAGGAGGAATGAAATTGAGGTAATGGAGTGGCCAGCGGTCAGCCCAGACCTCAACTATATTGAACACTTGTGGGATCTTCTAGACAGGAAGGTCAGGAACCGACATCAAGCTCCACAAACTCTGCAGCAACTTGGAGATGCTCTGAAGGAGGAACGGGAGAATATCCCGCAAGAGGAAATCCAGAATTTTATTGGGAGCATGCCACGAAGGTGCCAAAGTGTCATCGAATGTCGTGGAGGCCATACACGATACTAACTCTATATATCGAGTGTTTAACTTTGAAAAATAAGCACAAGATTCAATTGCTTACATAGCGGAATTATTTGAAAAGTTAATTGTCAGCGTTATTCATTTGTTTTTACTGACATGAGCAATAAATAAATAAATAAATAAATAACCACAAATCATGCACTTTATTAATTTCATGTTTGTACCTTTATCCAATGAAAAACTATTTGCATATATATATATATATATATATATATATATATATATATATAAACCATAACCAGATATACAAATGCTCTTTTGGGTTTTGAACACATGTAACTTGTGTTTAAATAAACTTTAAAACATGAAACTAGTACTAATGGAAAGAAAAACTCAAAAAGTTTTGGTTACAGTACCTTACAGATGTTCGATGTGATCTCCGTTGATAACACGACACGCATCAAGCCTGTAGTCTATTTACGCCCAGGAATGGAGTATATTATCATGGTCAACTGTTTTGATGGCTGCTGTAATGCGCCATCTTAGATCAAGGGCGGCCTGTGGAAGAGGTGGCTTGTACACGCGATCTTTGACATAACCCCGCAAAAAGAAGTCAAGGGGGTATGAGGTCTGGCGAACACGGAGGCCAAGGAAGAAGTTTTTTTATCTTTTATCTTCTTCCTTTAAGAACTGCAGCATCTGCAATCGGTATGGATGAAATTTCAAACGTTTACGCAGAACTTTCCATACGGTGGATTTAGGGATCCGCAGCTCCCTACTAGCTGCAATGGTTGAGTTTTGAGGACAAGTGTAAAAATATCACGAATCCGGTCTACAGTTGCCTCACTTACAGCCGGACGTCCAGAAGATTTCCTCCTACAGATGCACCCCCTTGTCGTAAAATCAAAGTATCACGAATTGAAAGAGCGCTGAGTGGATCTTCACCAAATCTTGTTCGAAAATGTCGTTGAACAACAATTACAGATTGATGAGCATGATAATCGAGAATAGAGAACGCTCGCCTATCCTCTATACCAGCCATTTTCTTTCTAACTTTCAACAATACGCAATGTTGTATGTAATTATACGCCATTGTTGCTGTGATACTATAATTAAAAAATGTTGTTTCTCTTTCCATTCGTACTAGTTTCATGTTCGTAAGTTTATTTAAACGCAAGTTATACGTGTTCGAAACCCGAAAGAGCATTTGTGGAACTCTGTATAAACCTCCAGATTCGATAGTGATAACTAATTAGTTTATGAATTAACTTTTTTCCTCGCTATCATTTAGCATATGTACATATCATTTCGCTTCATTCCCTTGTAGACTATTGTTTATATAAATATTAAGATGAGAGACAAAGAATTATTTGATGCTTTGAAAGAGAAATAGCGATGAAGCCAATGTTAAGGATAATAATGTTAGCTGTCAAGGAAACAAATGAAGACAGGCAAACCCTGAAAATTGCATGTTGTAAAGGAAAGTAGTTTTATTTTTTGTTTGCTGAGTGTGTGTAATTTAAAGTTTATAAATATAAGATAAAACAGTTTGCGCGCGTGCGCATTGTATAAATTGCGGTGTCAGAGAGCAGAGGAAAGTAAGGAAATTGGCGGTTTGTTTCCGGCAGCGTGAGGTTTGGTTGGTATCACTTCAAGTGCAGGAAATTGAAGTGCAACAGAAAGAGAATAGAAGGCGGTGGGTGGTTTAGCCAAGACAGAGGCGCACTGGCTTCACATTTTCGATATTTTCTATTGCTAGTTTGTTAGTATTTTATTTAACGAATATTTTAAACAATTAAGTTAACTTATTCGCTTCAGGTTTAAATGCTGAATACATTTTTCCAGAAACCGGATTTAAGTTACCGTAAATTATATTGTATATTTTCAAACATTCAAAACAAACAAAAGATAACGGTACTTGAAGTCACAATGTGGGTGAAGGCAAAAACACATTCCTCTACTATTAATACATGATAACAGAAGATTACCCTGCCAAAGGATGTACAAAATATTGCAAAATATATAACAGCAGAATTAAGCGAGTGTACCTCGTCTTCTGAGTTGGAGGCCATTTAACAATCGGCGAGTCTACCTCGTCCTTAGAGGCGAATGGGTTAATTATTAATGTCGCAATTCAATTTTGGACATGAGAGGTCCGACAAATTTTGCACATATGTATCTTATTTTCAGGCTTGAATTTCTTTTGTGTGCAGTACGTCACCATAAAGGGATCCATGCATTTACTTCCTTTCCGAAAGCAGCCATACACAGAACTTTTCGCTCTTAAAACTCTATCGACCCATCTCTAGTTTAGACTTGCGAACTTTGGAATCAGTCAATATTTTTATAGATCTATATTATCAAATTTGTATGGTAGATATGGGTACGAAATAATCGATTTGTATTGTGGGAACATTTGATATCCAACATAATGATTCATTTCAGTTTTTGTTTTATAATTTTAGGTACCGGTATATTGATATATTTATTTTATTAAGTAATTATATGATATGACAATTTATTTTTACATAGCCTACCTATTTTTAATGTTTATAGGCCTACATCTTTCTGTACCTGAAGTTTAATTTTAGTTCTCCATCCGTCCCTATCCTTCCATTCAACGTCTTGCAGTCCTCTTGTTCTCACTCCATTTCTTATTTCTTGTATCCATGAGTTTCGAGGTCTTCCTTTCTTTCTTCTTCCAGGTGGACACTATTCCAATGATTTCCGGGTAACTTTCTTCTTGCATTCGTACTATAAGCCCATACCAATTTAATTGCTTATATCTTAAACAATCTACTGTTCAATATTTTTATTAGGAATATTCCACAATACAGTGTTTCTCCTTTAACCCAAAATGATTTGTCGCCAGAGTTCCTGTTTAGAACATCTTCTTCCCTCAAATCTCTAGCTTCCATACTTTTCATTCCACCTGTCCAAGGTTGTCTGTGTCTGCCTCTTTCACTTCTTCCATTAGCTTTCCAATTAAGGATGTTCTTTGGTATTCTCCCTTCTTCCATTCTTATGAGGTGTCAATACCATTTAAAACGTTTTTCTTCTATTTTTTTTAATTTTTTTTTTCAACTTGCATAATTTCCCTTATTGTGCTGTTTCTGATCTTATGCCTTCTTGAAATTCTCGTCGATCGCCTCCAAAAATCCATTTCTACTGTTAATAGCTTGTAGGCTTGTTTTCTTCTTACTGTCCAGGTTTCGGACCCATATAATAAAATGCTCTGTAACAGAACTTGAAATATAGTTGTTTTCGTTCTGTATATTGTATTTCTATTCGAAAGCACAGGGTTCAACATGCCAATGATTCTTCTTCCTTCAGTTAGTCTTCTTTCAATTTCTGTAGTTGAATTCTCATTTTTATCTAAAATAGATCCTAAATATTTAATTTTTTTAACATTACGTATTCTTCCTGAATTACATTTTAGCTCATCTGTTGTATCCAATGAAAGATATTCTATTTTATTATAATTTATCTGTAATCCCCATTTTTTTGTATTCTATCTCTAATTTCCTAGCATGAAAGATGTATCATCTGGATCCTAAGAAATCACCACCTGATCATCTGCGAATAATAAATGGTGAAGGTAACAATTACCTTCTATTTGAATTCCCATATATTTGCAGTGTCTTCACCAATTTTTTGTATATTTAATATTCATTTTTTCTCGGATGACTTAATTTTTTTCTTTCCAATTTTAAACATCTTGCTGCTCTTCTCAAGAAACCCATTTCCATCGACATGGCAATATCATTTAGGTATATTTTATGAAACCATTTATTAATATTACGCCTATAGCCAAATTTTATTTCTAGTTTTATTTACCTACTAAGAATTTTTTTGGCCAGATAATGTGACTGAAGAACTTTATCCTTTTCTTATAAATTTGCTGAAAATGCCAAAAAGTGGTACTAACTTAATGTAAAAAGGTATTATACAATTCACAATCTGCATATTGGATAATAAAAACATGTTTTATCTGCTAAATAACAATCCACCATCCACAATAATTCTGCACGAATGCAGGTCCTTCGCTGCAATCATAGCATTTTCATGCTATGCTTGCAGCTTTACTAGGGAATTGTAGTTGTGGTAGCTTCCCGTTGCTTTGCACACCGGTGAAGGATAATAAGGATGATGATATGATGGTGATGATAATGATGGTGATTTCGGGGACCGTTTGGGCCTTAGAGTGTTCCTGACATTTGTCTTAGAGGTAAGGAAAACCCCGATAAAAACCTCACCCAGAAAAACTATCCCGACCGGGGATCGAACCCGGGCCCACTGCGTGACAAGGCAGCACGCTACTTCGAGACTACAGCGGTGGACAAATATCAGTGACGCTTTAATCCGTAGTTACTAGGCAACAAAACATAGCCTACAGGCCTACTTTATATTCTAAGAAAACACAAAACACGCTATCAAAATATAAAATACAGGCTCAACAAAACGTAAAATACACTTTAATGATGGTTTCGTATAACTACATAAATATACTATACAAATTTAATATGGAAATATCAATTAACAAAACTAAAATTATGGCATTTCATGGGAAGGACCCCATACAAAGTAAAATCTGTCTCCAGAATAAAATTTTAGAGAGATCTAATCAATTTAAATATCTTGGATATTATCTCTCTATCTGGGATGAAAAGGATATCCCTGAAAAAGTTACTAGTTATAATAAAAGTTTAGGAATTATTAATCAAGTTATGAAACCATCCCTTGTACAAAAAAACACCAGATTACGTTTATATAACACTTTGGCTAGACCAGTGTTGACCTATGGTAGTGAAGCATGGACACTAAAAAAACAACATGAAAGCAGAATAACGGCTTGTGAAATGAGATTCATGCGCAGAACAGCGGGTTACACCAGATGGGATCGGAAAAGGAACACCGATATCTTAAAAGAATTGAAGACTACGCCAATTTTGGAATATATTAAACAGTACCAACTAAATTGGAAACACCATGTTGAAAGAATGAGTTCAAATCGGATCCCCAAAGCTGTTTATAATTATATACCAAGAGGACGAAGATCACTGGGCCGTCCTATGAAACGCTGGAGGGAAAATTTTCTATAGGATCGTAACAGGCCTTGGCCTAATACTTGGAAGGAAGAAGAAGAAGACATAAATATACTTTTCTTTGATTTTTTTGGAAGTATATTAATAGTTGCATATTGGACAGCTTTTAAAATTTTCCCTGATTGAACCGTAAAAATCAGCTTCTCCGCTCATTTTTACTTTAAATTCACATATGAAACTAGCACCCAAAATTGCAGAATATAACGATGTTTGTTGAGTCCACCGCTGTGGTCTCGAGGTAGCGTGCTGCCTTGTCAAGCAGCGGGCCCGTGTTCGATCCCCTGTCGGGACATTTTCCTGGGTGAGGTTTTTATCGGGGTTTTTCCTCATCTGTAGGACAAATGTCAGGAAACGTTAAGGCCCAAACGGTCCCCGATCATGATTTGGCCATCGCTATCATCATCATTTATATTCATCTTAGATTAATCTTAGGATTAGGGACTCTCTTGGCGCACCACTTTCATCATCACCCATCATGTGATCGGGGCAACGTAACACTGCCTTCCAGGTGCCCGAACCTCAGAAGTGGATTACATTTACGCTAACGCCAGAATAGAACACCAGAAATGTCCAAGAGGACAAACTGGGCATTAAAAAAAACAATGTTTGTTGATTTATCGTATATTTATTTATTTCCAAAGCCCACATTACTCTTTCTCTAAACATATCGTTTCCGAAATAAATAGATTTAATTAAATATACTAAATATATAACATGTACTAAAATACTATGAAGGTAGATAAAATATTGTAGACAACATCACAAAATTAAGTTCAGCAATCGCTGCTCACTTCGGTCGTGTTCTAACTTGAGTACTTCGTTACTGTGCCTCTGCTTATTTAACTAGTCTGAATAACTATGTTACAGAATTGTGTAGGTCATAAAATTAGGTATTTGGATATGTATATATTTATATATCCTGGTCTTCAGTACTGAGATAATTTTACTTACATTGATCCATTAAATTTAAGCGTTTTATTTTTATAATCAGGTGACAATATTTGATTTATTGACAACAAAGGTTACATTTATAACTTTTTATTATAATTAATTTTAATCGGATTAGAGGTCATAATTAATTCAATTTGTATTATGCATGATCAGTTTTTAATCTAACCTAATTGATGTTAAAACATATTGCCAATAAAAACTCAGTCACCAAACAGTAAATTAAAATAAATAACGTTTAAATTGTGCCGCCGCGACAACCACGCTACTGCGCCACTATTTGTGGGGTTTAAAAACCACGCTGACTGCGACCATTAGTGCCGGATCGTGTTTTGTTCCTGTTGCTTCTATTAGCGTAGATCTGATTACCTCCAAGATTATTAATCACAAAATTACTTGCCCCGGGCCCATAGGAAGCAAGGATTGATTCATCTTTCTTTCCTATGCGTTTTAGCATAAATCCAAAATAGTTCTCAAAACAACAGAGTGGCTTAAAATAAGTGTTTTCACAATAATTATAAATCCATCAGGAAAGCTAGACAGAAAAATAAGGGAGCTGGAATGTTCTCCTAACTGAATGAGTTTCCGAATAGGATATCTAAACAGCTACGTGCACATAAATCATTAGAACATTAATTTATAAAAAGGATATTTAATGTAAACAAGTAGTCTGAAGTAAAAACATAACCAAGATAAACATTTGATCATTCAAAGAAATATAAAGTGAATAAATAAATGATAATACTTCTACAGGACAAAGAACCACATCATACCACATACCACACTCATGCTAGAGTCCAAGCCAGGGTGGCTTCTTCCCCGGTCTTCAGGACCAACATAAACTCCGCCACTTCGCGGCTCCAGACGACATTGTCCACTTATAAGTCCAATCCCATCCCGGAATGGATAGATGATGAATAATGAATGATTGAATGATAACGTTCTGGCTGTGCATAACGTATTTGAAGGTTCCGAGGTAGAGGGGAGATGCGCCGTAGGAACAGCACACCAGGAGAAGTAAAGAGGGAGAGTGGGGGTAGATGCAGAGAGAAAGGAATATTGGCATAGTTCATGAATCTCACAGTCTAGGGAGGATAACGACGCTGCAGTAATGAGCCGAAAAACACACTTTCGGTTCAAAATTTTAATTTATTGTTTGGTGATTAGGTTTTTATTTGTAATACTTTTAACATTAAATACGACCAAGAAGAGCCTACATATTACGTCTAATGTAATATAATTAATATTTATGGAATTTTATTTTTTAATTTTTATATATTTCTTATGGCTGGTAATAAAGGTCGTTTGTAATTTTCATTATTGTATCATATGAACATTATATCATTGTCATCAGCAGTAGCATCAAGGATTAGACCTGCTGGTCTGTTCCGATCTCATGTTAGAATAGGTCTGTCCATCTTTTACTGGGTCTTCCAACATTTCTTCGTCCTAGTGGTTTGTAATGAAGAGTCTATTTCGGAATTTATATATAATGGAATTGAAATCGTAGACGTTTCATCTGCTGAGCATAGGCCTAATTAAATTAATATTTAAGAGAAAATATTTGTATCCTCACCAAGATTTGAATACCATAACATCAATATAGAATACAAGACTATCATCAAATAGTCAAAGATAAAGTCCTACTGGTCTGTTCCGGTCTTATTATCCATCCTGTTTTATTCTACCTTGGCTTCGTTTCCGAATAAGGGAATTTTAATATCAAATTGGACAATATTTCTCTAGTCATTCTTCCAATGTATAATCTCCATTTTCTTTTCTAAAATTTTAGAATTTTCGAAGAATGGATTCAACCTTAAATTCTGATAGTATTTATGTGGTACTTTTGTAATCTCGCCAGATATATCTTGCTGCTTTCGTGAATTTCTTATCAGCCGCTGTGATACGGCAATAGTATGTCATCTTTGTACCACATGTTTTACATCCATATAACATTGTGGGAACTGCAAGAGTGTTACGGCATGTAGTCTTCTATGTTTTTTGTTTTAATTGAGAAGGTGTTGATTATATTTATAATTCCTGTTACAATATGCCTGTGTGTGTGTTACTATATTTAAATCGGTAGCTTTCTCATGGAATTCAGATTTAATGTGTGTGTGTATATATATACAGGGTGTAAAAAAGTCCGTATACAAACTTTGAGATTTGTAGAGGAGATAAAACAAAACTCTTCTGTTATGTGAAAAAAAAATGACAGGTTCTCAGTTTTTCCGATATGGGTCCTTGAACGTTTTGATGCTGGATGATTTGACTATTCAACCTGCCTTATGATGGATGTTTATTTATTAATTTTATTTATATGTTGCTGAAAATGTCGTCCGTTTACATTAATACACAGCTGGCATCTGCGTGCAAGTGATTGTTTCACGTTCAAAACAACCAGATGTCACAAAAATAATTGCTGCAGCTTCAGCCATACGGGCAACCAGCTTTTCTGTAGTGTCTGTCGGTGTCTCGTACACCAAACGCTTAATCTCCCCCCATATAAAGAAACACATAGGAGTGAGATCGGGAGAACATGGTGGGCATTGTACTGGCCCTCCCGTCCCAATCCAACGATTGGGGAAAACATTGTTTAGGTATTGCCTGACATCAAGAGCAAACTGTGGTGGGGCCCCGTCATGGTGGGACCATAATCGTTGTCTGACTGGTAGTGGAACATTCTCCAACAGTTCTGGTAGTACGACACGAAGAAATTTAATTTTGTACATGGATTCTGTTACGCAGAAGATACGGCCCAATCATATGGTCGTGATTAATACACCTGTATTGTGTAATCTGCCATCAAGAACCTGTAGACATTACTACCGTACAGAAACTTTGTAATGTAAAACACAACATAACTAGTAAATAATAATTACTCTAAGTGTTTATCCAGGGACGTGGACACTACTGGCAGTAATGACAACTTACCCTTCCAATGTCAACCAATGCCAACATGTTGCACACGAAGCAGTCAAAACAACGCTGAAATGTGATTGATGTCACCGTGTTGCATACCACACAGTTAAAACTACAGTGAAAAGTGGCCTAAATGAAGTCTAGCATCAAACCCTTCAAGACCCCTAGCGGGGAAATTGAGAACCTGTCTTTTTTTTTACATAACTAAAGAATTATGTTTTACTTCCTCTACAAACTCTCAAAATTTGTATACGAATATTTTACACCCTATAGCCATATACATATTAATCGATTTTGTCTCTCTAATAATAAATAAACGTTGGATTGAGACCGTAACAGACCCCTAGTTCTATGACATGAAAGGAAGAAGAAGAAGAAGAAGAAGATAAATGTATCTAAATTAATATTATAAGTAGATTTAAATTAAATGTTAGACCACGCAAGTAAACCCGTATTTTCCTTATCTTCATCATTCACATCATCTTATTCTTCTTTTCCTTTTCTTCCTAATCTTCCTTTCAACTCGATTATATTCTGTTTCACAATGCATTTCTGTACTTCTCGATTCGTGGAACCACTTATGAGTCTGTCATATTTGGCATCTAGGCCTACAGTACAGTCTACAGAATAAATGAACAATTACATTATATAATGGAAATGGACAGCTAATGACAAATGAGGGAAATTTTGAGGAAGTGGCTGAATTCAAATACCTAGGAATAATAATCACAAATAGGAATGAGATGCACAAAGAAATTAAACATAGGCTCAATTCTGGAAATGCGTGTTATTATGCATTGCAGAGACTCTTGATGTCCCAACTCCTTTCAAAAAACGTTAAACTGAAAATATATAAAACTATTATTCTACCAGTTATATTATATGGGTGCGAAACATGGACTCTTACTTTAAGGGAGGAAAGGAGATTACAAGTATTTGAGATTAAAGTACTTGGGAAAAATTTTGGACCAAAGAGAGATGAACAGAAAGGTGAATGGAGAAGACTACATAACAATGAACTACATGGTCTTTATAGGAAGCCAGATATAATAAGAACAGTTAAGTCTCGTAGACTGCGATGGGCAGGACATGTTGCACCTATGGGGAATGAAAGACTTGCATGGAAACTTCTTGTAGGAAAGCCAGAAGGAAAACGCTCAGTTGGTAGACCAAGAATGAGGTGGGAGAATAACATTAACTATGATTTGAGGGAAGTAGATTATACAGGGAATGATTGGAAAGCATTAGCTCAGGATAGGGATGTATGAAGAGCTTATGTCCGCGCGGCCATGAACCTACGTGTTCGATAGTGCCAGTGAGTAACTAAGTAAGTATTTTATATTGTAAGTAGTGTTTGTATTATTTCAAGCTTAACATTCTTCTACTTGCCGTATGTTTACTATAAGGCACTAATGGTTTAAATTACCTTCCGAAATAGTATATTGTCAGCAATATTTTGAAATTATTATATATTTATACTATGTATGAGGCTATACCAGATTTTCACAAGTTTATGCTATAATTTTATTGTTTAAATATTTTAAATGTCATTTTATAATGATTGAATACCTGATTCTAACCTTGCTTTCGTATTACGCTTAGCACTAGAAGGAAGTTGGCTATTCCACCCCTGAAACGCGTTGAGAAGAACCAAGGAAATAAGAGGAAGGTGTTGTCATACAAAATGTATGTTCCATCAGTGGATTTGGTCAGAGCTCGCTTCCACAAAATTGAAGAATCGAGCCGAAAAACATCCATTGTTGAATATATTATAAACAATTTTCAATTGTTTGCAAATTCAGAATAAAAAAACACAATTGTAAAACATTTTAATACTAATTACATAAGCTAATAGTATTGCAACTATATTGTAATTTATTTAACTTACATAAGTTAGACTATATATATATATATATATATATATATGACCTACTGCATCGATGGAGTATTACTCGGTTTCACGATAAAACCGCCAAACACAAGATTGAATTTACCTAATGATGATACAACACAACATTGAAGACGAAACACACCATTCACACACATTCATACTAAACATAGCGATAATGATTATTATGGCCAGATGTAGTTCAGGACTGTTTGGGCCTTAAAATTTTTTGAGTCTTACAGAAAAGGAAAAATCACGAGAAAAAACAAAACTCGTCTTCCAGGGCAGGAAACTTGTCCCGGCCGGGAAAAATATAAAAATAAAATAACCGACCGAGTTGGCTCCAGCGGTAGCGTTTAAGATGCATATTAACCCTTACTTACTTACTCACTGGCCTATCGAACCCGTAGATTCATGGCCGCGCGGACACAAGCTCTCCATACATCCCTATCCTGAGCTAATGCTTTCCAATCATTCCCTGTATAATCTACTTCCCTCAAATCATAGTTAATGTTGTTCTCCCACCTCATTCTTGGTCTACCAACTGGGCGTATTCCCTCTGGCTTTCCTACAAGAAGCTTCCATGCACGTCTTTCATTCCCCATACGCTCAACATGTCCTGCCCATCGCAGTCTACGAGACTTAACTGTTCTTATTATAATTGGCTTCCTATAAAGACCATGTAGTTCATTGTTATGTAGTCTTCTCCATTCACCTGTCTGTTCATCTCTCTTTGGTCCAAAAATTTTCCTAAGAACTTTGTTCTCAAATACTTGTAATCTCCTTTCCTCCCTTAAAGTAAGAGTCCATGTTTCGCACCCATATAATATAACTGGTAGAATAATAGTTTTATATATTTTCAGCTTAACGTTTTTTGAAAGGAGTTGGGACATCAAGAGTCTCTGCAATGCATAATAACACGCATTTCCAGAATTGAGCCTATGTTTAATTTCTTTGTGCATCTCATTCCTATTTGTGATTATTGTTCCTAGGTATTTGAATTCAGCCACTTCCTCAAAACTTCCCTCATTTGTCATTAACTGTCCATTTCCATTATATATTGAATATTAACCCTTAAGTTGATAAAACACATATATTTCTCGTGTCAGTTTTTTAAATGTGGCGGACCGCAGTGAAAGCGAAATGGTGCGAAACTGTTATTATTAGGTAAGTAGGCTATATTGTGAAATTCTAAAAAAACAAAAACAAAAAAAAAGTAATCTCTTCTCGTTAGTTTTCATCTCTTTTTATTAAAATTATTAAATAAATTAAATCAATTGATGTATCTTATAGGACACATTTTTAATTTAAGGGTTCAGGAGGTCCCGTGATCAAAAGATAATTATAGTCCGATCAATGTGTGGTTCCCCCCCCCTATTTTTCTTCAGTCGTCAGGTTAATTCTTGTTTTGAATTTCAATTAAATGTTCCTTCTCATAGTATAATTGAAAATAAATAAATATACGCGATATTATCTTACGAGTAGATGTTAAGTGTACTTAAATAAGAGAAACAAAATAAAAATGACGGATAACTACGGTTGTAACAATTCCTTCGTAATCATGACATCAGCGTATGGTTGATACGATCATTGTACATGACGTCAGAGGGAAGGGAGTTAGAATATATTTCTGTAACGTCTAGTTACAGCACATTATAGAATAACCACTTGCGTTAGTTATATTTCACTCCAAATGTTCCGAACAGTCAGTGCGCAACTTTTACATTCCACCTAAGTATACTTTGTAAGTGTGAATCCTGCTCTTGTTTACATGTGACCGGTGTTCAGAGTGACCTCTACTGACTGAAGCTTAGTCAACCTCGCGTCATTGGAAGGAGATGTTTCATTATTATTATTATCATTATCTATTTATATGTTTATTTAGCCTGGTGGAGTTAAGGACATGTGGCGCTCTTCCACTCACTTATATTGGAATACAGCAATCACAATTAACTATAATATTAAATAATAATCAAGATTTGATCAATAAGATAATGGGCTAATCTCTAAGATTAAGTTCGATGATATAATAATGTTTATGATAATTAAAGTTCGGATTTTTATATATTAAAAGTTAATATTGCAACATAGTATAATGAGAAGTTAAACTTATGATTAACGTTAGGATTTTTATGTAATAAAAAATTAGATTTCAAATGAGATAGTATATATTGTTAAACTGTTTGTGGAACAAGATAAAGGACAGTCTAAAGTCTTACTTATCATTATAGTCTACTATTCAACTGTTTGTATGTGAAACCAAAACAAAAGACAGTGGTAAGTCTAACTTCTCATTACGCTATGTTACAATCGTAACTTTTAGTACATAAAAATCCTCGCCCTACTTATGACTTTTTTTTTGTTTCACATAAAAACAGTTGAATAGTAGGCCTATAACTAGAAGATAGACTTCTGTCTTTTATCTTGGTTTCACACACAAACAGTTGAATAATATATACTATCTGCTTTACAAACTTATCTTTTATTACATAAAAATCCTAACTCTAATGAAAATTAACATTAAAATAAACTAATAATAAAATGTATACGAGCAAGATGAATTGTTTGGTAGATTGTCCCTACCTAATGTAGGCCTACATTAAAAAAACAAACAAACAAAAATAATGAGATATAATAAACTAATTTGTTGGTTAAACAATATTTAAAAAACAAACAAATGAAAATATTTATTAAACTTAATACTAATTTCATGAAATAAATTATTAATTGTTAAAATAATACTATCAATATAGACTACGTTATTTTATCATCAAATAACTCTTCAGTTTGTTTTGAACGATGTTATATTTTATCTCTCTACAGAAAACATTTAAATATAAAATATGTATTAATTGCTGTCTTATATAGGGTCTATAAGTTTTAGTTTCCAGAGACTATTTCATATGGATTATTGACATAACATTACATGTTTGGAAAAGTAGTCCAAGGTTTAAAATACGTTTGGTTTTGCTTTCCTTCCCCACACGCTAAGTCTGTCCACCTGAGAACGATATCTTTCTCGCACGAGCAATGTAAAGAGTTAAATTGTGTCAGTACAGATTTCGTTCACCTGAGAACGATATATTTTCTCTTCCTAAAGTAATGTATATCAGGATGTATTATCGGGAGAGAGAAAGTGGAGGTTAACATTCTGACCACAAATCAATCTCCCAGGCGACCCCAACCGACACAACAGCTCTTCTGAATTCCTCTTGCAAGTTCTGACCACCATCCAACGTGAGTTATTCCACCATCCATTGTCATTTTTTATTCTCAACGCAGACTTCTTGTCCCAAGCTCACATATGCCACTTGAGAAATCGGTCAAGAAATGTTATGTACAAAAAAAAAAGTATAAGAAAAGAAACGGACATTTCTAAAGTAGAAGTTGTGTATGGAGGGTGGAAGGAAAAATGAAATAAAAATTGGAAATGCGGACGTTGTAATTCCCTAACGACATCCACATGTGGGCAGGAACCTCCACCTCCTACCCCCCGTCCTGAGGGAGTACCACAAGAATTTGTTACCCCTCACGTACAGTTGTCTGTAATATTTTCCATAAATCATCTCCTCGGTACATGACCTGCCACCATATGAGTTATTATCGCATCTTTGCAAATATCAAAATGATTACTAAAACTTTCAAACAATTTATTACTATCATCAATTTTCATGTGGAAGACATTAATTGCAGGGGAATTTTATTTTTAATTCTTGCCTATACTCCAAGCATATTATTATGGACACAGAACTAGCCAATAGTGCAATAGTTCAAATAAAGAACATCTAACATAAAAGAATCATCGTTAAACATATTATGTATTACTAGCGCTGCTACACCCAAATAAATTAAATATCTTTTTTATTTGAATAAGTGAAAAGAAAATTAGAGGTTAATTAAATTGTATGTTACACATTGCGACGAAACCAAATATGACGGTTGATAGAGCAATTTTTTTTTTTTTTTGTCCCACGGGTTTCAGATAAACACTCCTTCTAATAGTTGGATATCGCTGAGCTTTGAACAATGCCTATCTATTTTAATATCATACACCGAGTTTTGTTATGAAACATCGAAAATTGCGACGCCTAGAGCGATTTTTAATTTTCGTTTCAGGTCAACTCCTACACCCAATGGTTTTAGAGCGTAATGGATAGCGGATAAACACTCGACGTACTTGAAAACCTGTATGTACAAATTTTCATGAAGATCGGTTTAGAAGTTTGTAAGTCACAAAACATACACAGGCTGATTTTTTATGTTATGCACAGATTGATCAAGTTGTAGATAATTCATAATTGTTAATATCTGGGTAATTTAATCCTGGTGAAATGGAAGAGAAGACCTTACAGCCTTAATTGAGGCGCTTAGAATAATAACGGCAGATCCCAATCGAAGTTCATTTTGAGATAAATGCAATTTTCTGTTTCTTTCCAACACCTGGAAAGTAGTTAACATTATGACTTGATATTTTCTGGATATTTAAATTAACCATTGTGATTAATAGTTTTCCTGATTTTGTGTTGTTTATTAGAACAAAAAAATATACAATACAGAAAAAATGGCGTAAAATTGTCTTTTCCTTCATTTAACACCTTGAAATACTTAATCCAGCTCTACTTCCAAATCTTCACATTTTTATTAATTAAATAAAAAAAAACGTAGTTTTATTTGATTTTCATATTTATTATATAATTCATTATATAATATATTATATAATATAATATATTATATAATTCAATTGATATATATAACTCAATTGATTACTTCACATTTTTCGTTATCATCAATACCATCATGACGAAGACTGTTATAAAAATCAGGATAGATGGGTGGTATATATTTCAATAATTTCATCAGGCCGTTGCATTTACCTTTCTTTATCCTTCTCTGTTCACTGTACTTCTGCTGTAACTTAAACAATGAAATATGAACGTGTAGCGGACATAAAGTAAAACACTCATTTTGGGATATGTCATTTTTACACTGAGAATATGTTCGTTTTCACTACGGACAAATTTTAAAGGTGGAAAATGAGAGCTCCTATAGCATAACCCAATTCGTTTGATACTTCATCACATGATAGGTAGATGGCAGTTGTGCACGGCCATGCTTCTAACTTAAAATTCGTTGTCGGTTGGGATCTGCCGTTATTATTCTGAGTGCCTCAATTCTGTCTGGTAAAATAAGTTATTATTATTATTATTATTATTATTATTATTACTATTATTATTAAGCCATATCATTATTATTAAAATAATTATTTATGCTTCAAATAATAAAATATTTTTAGAATAATCTGTATGATGAATAATGTAAAAAAAACCAATAGGACCTCCCAAGTTTATTATGAAAATATAGGCCAAAACAAAAAGAGTCAGATTTTAAAATGATTTTCATTACTGCGCTGTGAGTTTTTAACTTGGCGCAAGTAACTGCTTGGGTTAAGAACAGACGGGTGGGTTGGGCCGGCCGAACCGTCATGTGAAGAATCACCATTTTAGTGAGTGTCAACTCGTGAGAACTGATTTAAGGAATAAGCACTTGTAAGCTAGGGTCCTCTTGGTCAGATGACGATCCGATCGACTCAACCCACCCCTCTGTCCTAAAACCAAAGCAGCTACTTGTTCCAAGTTAAAACTGGGACTTTTAAGTAAGAATAAAGATATAGATTATATCTAAGGCTAGGATTTATATTTAATATTAACATGCAAAATATGTACATATTTATATAATACCATTATGTAAAATATGTAATATTACATATTCTTAAAATATGTAATATTAAATACATTAAAACGTAATTTTATATAAATTTATATTAAATGTTAACTTTAATGTAGATACAATTTGAAGGAATGGGACAGTTAAGTACTTGAGTATTGTCATGTTTCTATTATAAAATGATTCCACTACAGGTCTCCCATTTTTCCAGACAATCAGCAAGACATTTCAGCCTTGTGTGGAACAGTCTTCACCCCCACAACGTAGTATGGTGTTAATATTTTATAGGCTGAGTCGACCCCAGGGTCATGATGCCGCCAGAAGATTAAGCAGTTTACAAATACTGACCCCATCGGGGCTCAACCCTCGATTTTCCAGCTTGTAGGATATTGCCTTAACCTGCTATACCACAGTGTGCCTTCTATATATTTCTATTATTTCATTCATATTATACTCTTGTTTTCAGAGTCTTCCTGTATGTATGTTTATCGTGTTTAGTAAATGGAATTCTTCTTTGACCGTTTCTCAGCAGCTTTCGTATAGGTTGGAAAAAACAGTTTTAGTGTACAATCATGTAGGCCTATCCATTTTTTTTAAATTGTAAACTATATATTTTTAAAATTATTTTCCGCTTATGATTTTTTGAATTAAGAGGCGTAATAATTTATGTAAATTTACATAAAAATCTTTAAAATATGTAAAAATATGTAGGTAATTATGATCAAATAGCTATGTAAAAATATGTAATGATAAATTTTCATATATGATAAGTAAGTTTCTAATTCGTGGACATTATTTATCAGTTTTACCATGTAGGCTATCAATAAAAATGAGTTAAAACAAACTAACTAACTAACTCACTGGCATTATCGATCCGTAGGTTCATGGCCGAACGGTCACAAGTTCTCCACATATCCTATCCTGAGATGTTTTCTAATCAACCCCTGTATAATCTACTTCCCTCAAATCATGATTAACTTTATTCTCCCACCACATTCTTGGTCTACCAACTGGGCGTGTTCCTTCCGATTTTTCTATAAGAAGCTTCCATGCCTCTTTTTTATTACCCATTGCCCATCGCAATCTACGAAACTTAACCGTTCTTATTACGTCCTATAACTGGTTTCCTACAAAGCTAATGTAGCTCACTGTTAAGTAGCCTTCTCCATTCACCTGTCTGTTCATCTCTCTTTGGTCCAAACATTTTCATAAGAACTTATTCTCAAATCTCGTAATCTTTTCTCCTAACTTAAAGTAAGAGTCCATGTTTCGCATCCATATAATATAACTGGAAGAATAACAGTTTTATATATTTTCAGTTTTTTTTTAAGTTGAGACAAGGGTCCCTGTAATGAATAATAGCATAGCATTCCAGAATTGAGCCTATGTTTAATTTCTTTGTACATCTCATTCCTATTTGTAATTATTGTTCTTAGGTATTGTTAAAAGTAATATTCAAAGAGAATTTTAAAATTGCATAATTATTTTGGCCCTAGGCCATAAGCTTATATGGAGTTTGGAAATCGAATTTCAGGTGAAAAGGATTCCCAAACTGTGAATATTAATGCATCATATTTAGTAACACTAATATTTCACGTTTTAACTTATATCTAATCGTGTTTCTGGTCTGTAGCTATCCATATGCTATATTCGGTCTTCCCAAGTTTCTTCTCCACTTTTAATGTATTGTAGGGCCAATGGTAGTTGAACAGAGGAAAGTATTTAAGTAATCAATTTATTTGGTGTTTAGGCGTACTTGATGAAAATCCATGATATATTTAATAAATAAAAGTATCAAAGTTTAATATGATTTTCATCCATCCCATCCATTCATCCATAGTAATTCTGCCCGAGGGCAGGCCTTTCCCTGCAATAATAGCATTTTCATGCTATGCTTTGCAGTTTTACTAGGGAATTATAGGTGTGGTAGCTTCCCGTTGCTTTCCACACCGTGAAGGATGGTGATGATAATGATGAAGGTGATGATGATGGCCGGATGATTTTCGGGGAACATTGGGGCACTAAGCGCCCTGGCATTTGTCTTACAGGTGAGGAAACCCCCAAAAAAACCTCACCTTGGAGCCTGTTCCGACCGAGAATCTAACCCAGGCCTGCGTGACAAGGCAGCACGCTACCTCGAGACCACAGTAGTGGACCTGATTTTCATAAATATTTATTTTATTTAACATTCGTAACAGCTGTTTCAATACACTGTATCTTCTCCAGACAAATGTCATAAATACTAATACATTTTCTATTTACGTGTAAACTCATGTATTTAATATAATATTTCCAAATTTATTAGCCTATATGAACGCCAAGCTGGGAATAAAAATATTTTATATTAAAAGTGCATGGATATATGATTACGGTGAATGTTAAAGAATCATATAAATAACTTCAAATGTAAAAAAAATCAAACATATTAGAAACTTGAAAAATAGAAACATCATCATCATCTGCATTCATGGATTAGGTCTGTTGACCCGTTCCGACTTCAGCCCATCTCTTTCTAGGTCTGCACACATCTCGGGTGGCTTTAGGTTTGTATTTTGTTATTTGTTTTGGATATCTATCTTCATTCATTCTGTCTATGTGTTGCTTCCATTTTTGTCTATATGTAGGGGAGACACAGGTAATTTGGCAGTATGGGTAATTTGGCACTATTTTATTGTGAAATTATTTCCAACGTTTCATAACTTATTTTACGTAGTTTTAGTGATTGCCATGAGATGCCAAGAACGCTTGGATCTTTGTGATTTTTTTTGGAACTATTTGAGAACTCTCTACCGGGATAGAGACGATCTACATTAGAATTCGAGGTGTCTAGAGAGTTGTAGCAAGACTGTTTGTCGTTGGTAGCAAAGTTTTCTTTTTCGCTGTACTGGAACATGTTATTTCAGTGTGCAATATTTCAAGTTGTACAGGAAACTCCACTGAATCAGTTAAGTTAAAACAAGTTTCATTGTTGTCAATTGTTGGAGAGTAAAATCTTAGATTCTGAGGTGGTTTTCTTAGCATTTCTTGGTTGATTGTTGTACTTTGAGGAACCAATGGAAAGCAAATACCGTCACTTCCTGCCATCTGACGTTAAAAACAGACATTATCTCCATATTTTACACTCGGATATTATGCTATAGAGTTTACTTTCAATTGTTGTGCTTGTTATGTTGTAGATATGCCAGGGAAAGGGGTAAATATGCCAAGTACTCCAGGGATGATTTTAAAAAAATCAGTAGAAAAAGTATTGAAGGAAGGCTGGTCCGTTTACAAAGCTTCCAAAGAGTTTAATGCCCCTTTCAATACTCTGAAGAGATATTTGAGTACTTTGTCAGGACCCAATGACATTTCGGATGTGAAAATGGGACGACCTATTGTTCTGAGTGTCGAAGAAGAGCAGAATCTAGTGGGTTATATTGCAAAATGCAGGAACTAGGATTTGGGTTGACGGCTACTGACGTACGAAAGCAAGCTTTCAACATCGTGTCCACTAGTGGACGAAAAAATCCGTTCAACCTTCAGTAAGGCTTAGCTGGATAGGACTGGTGGTACTCATTTCGTAATCGTTATGGATTTACAATGAGGTTTCCCGAAAATCTATCCGTTAACAGAACTGCAGCAACAAATAGAATCTTTATTGACGAGTTTTACGACAAGCTCTACTCCTCAATGGGGGAAACACAATCTGTTCGATAAGCCGAATCGTATTTGGAACCTGGACGAAGCTGGCTTCTCTTATGTGACAAAGCCTGGAAAAATTGTGTCCCAGAAATATCTGAAACGTGTGTATCAGCAGGCTCCGGCAGAACGAGGTGAAACTACCACGCTTCTGCTAACTGCCAAGGACCAGAGACTGAGCAACGAATTGAAAGCCAATGCTCCAGCCAATTCAATGGTCTGTGTCAAAAAATGACTGGATTAATTCAGAACTTTACCTTCAGTTCCTGAAATATTTTGTAGAATCTATTCCCGCTACCAGACCTGTAATCCTCATTATGGACTCCCATGCAAGCCACGTATCCACGGAAGCCCCGAAATTCAGGGAGGAGAATGGCCTGATTTTTGTAACTTATCCTGCACACGACTCACTTGCAGCAGCCTCTTGACGTCTGTGTATTCGGCCCCATGAAAGCAGCATGGAGGAAGCAGGTGAAGGCGTTCATGAAGAAACATGGACGAAAGCCCGTGAGAAATGATTTTTATGAACTATTTCTAGCTGCGTTTGATGATGCAATCTCAGTAAAGAACATCAAAAGTGGGTTTTGTACCACAGGAATTTATTCATTCAACAAAAATGCTTTCCCAGATCAAACATACGAAGCAGGGTTGCTCCACAAAGATTCAAGGGATCTCCAAGATGAGGTTTTCCCCATGCCTCAACCCTTTCAATGTGTTGGACAGAGGGCAGTCAGCTGCAGAAAATTGTCGTATATTTGATTCTGCAACAACTGGGCCATCCACTACTAATTCTGAACAAATTACGATTGCCGAACCTCACGATCCAACACCTGAACCTCGAGATCCAGTACCTGAACCTCAAGGTCCGATTCCCATACCTCAGGGTCCGGTACTCAGACTCTTGTGGAACATGTGGCGGCTATTCCTCAAATGACAAGAGCGGGGAAAACCTAAATTCAGTGCCTAAACTGTCAGAAATGGTACCATGAACAGTGCGAAGGCATGAGACGGTACAGAAAAATGTCAAGTGCAATGAGTCTAAATTACAAAATTAATTAGAACAAACAAACCTTTTAACACAATATTGCCAAATTAAACTTATAGTATTGCCAAATTATACTTAACTATTGCCAAATTATACTTATATTCAGTGATGGGATAAAATGCATTTTATATGTTAAAAAAAAAAAGATGATGCGGTCAAATTTTCACATTTTATTGATTAGATCCTGACATATATTTTACAGTAATTGCGATCGAATTTCGATAATAATAAGTTACCTAAAATCAATAAAATGAGAAAATTATTGCCAAATTACCCTTGTCTCCCCTATCTATTTTATCAGTTATTGCAAATATTTCAAGTTCCTGTCTTATTTCTGTGTTCTTGATTCTGTGTTCTTGATTCTGTCTTCCTTAGTGCACCCTTTAACAGATCTCAAAAATTTCTACTTAGATCTCGTTTTTTATGTATCGAGGCTTCTGATCCATAGAGCAGTACCGGTACTGCCAATGTTTTGTAAAATTTCAATTGGATCTCTCTTGTTGTTTTATTATTTAGTGATCGTTTTATCGTACCACATATTCCCTGGAATTTTGCTATTTTATTAGTAATATCATTATCATAATTAAATGAAATGTCACATCCTAGATAATTGAGATGGTTCACCTGTTCTATAATTTTGTTTCCTATTACTATTTTGGATCTGATTTGATTTTTCCCTTGGAATGCCATTAACTTAGTTTTTTCTATGGATATTTTGAGATTATCGTGTTAACATATATTATGTAATTTAAAAATATTCCTTTGAAGCTCGTCTTCCGTATTTGCTATTATTACCTGGTCATCAGCATACAATAATGTTTTCAAGTAGTGTGTTTTATCTAATTTTATTCCTTTATTTGTTTCTTCGTTCCATTTTTTATTATATAATTTATATATAGGTTAAACAAAACTCCTTGATTAGTATGAATTTTATTTTTACTTACTTCATTTCTAGTTTTTATAACAAAATTTGTGTTCCAGTACAAACTCTTTATAGCTGCTATTAAGTGTTTCGGAATTCATTTTTCTTTTAAAATTGTTTTCCTCTGTCTACTTTATCAAATGCCTTGACAAAATCAATATCTCTCTCTATCTTCGGGTTTTTACAGCTGCTGCCGTCTTCCCGTGCCAAACCTCCAAAGCCTACGGTCTTGGGCATCTTCGATGCTTAGCCCTCTAGCTTGCATTACTGTCTTCATGTTTTCCTTCCATGTTAACCTTGGTCTTCCTCTTTTCTTCTTTCTGTTCGGATGCCATTCATACAGTTACTTCGGCCATCGCTCATCTTCCATTCTTAAAACATGTCCTAACCACTTTAATTCCTTCTCCTCAATTCTTTCAATTATGCTTTCTTCTGCTTCCATTATGTTTCTAATTTCCTTATTTGTGACACGTTCTAATTTAGACTTTCTGGCACTTCTTCGTAAATAATCCATTTCTAGAGCTAATAGTCTATTCTTGTAGTACTTATTGATTGTCCATACCTCACTTCCGTACATTGCAACAGATTCCACCAATGTTTTACCAATATATTTTTTTGTGTCTTTCCAAATATGCTTATCCCACCATATGGAATTTAATGATGATATTATTTTGCTACTCAATTCAATTCTATGTTTTATGTTCTCTTTGCCTATCCCTTCGATATTATCCATAATCATTCCCAAATATTTAGTTTGTTTCACTTGCTTTATTTGGATTCCTTCTTCCAATATTAAATTTTCTCTTTCATTGCTATTTATTGCCAGATATTCTGTTTTTTGTAATCAATATACAAAATATAAATAGAAACAAAGAAAATAAAATAGAATTCGATATCAGGAGTTAATAAGATATGAATCACATTACAAAAATATTATTCAAAACAAAGGAGCGAGAGGAAGACAAAAATAAATCTGCAAACCGATGTAATTGCTAAAGATAGATATCTATATAGATAGATAGATATATAGATAGATGGATGGATGGATGGATGGATGGATGGATGGATGGAGAGATAGAGAGATATAGAGAGAGATATAGAGAGAGATATAGAGAGAGATATAGAGAGAGATATAGAGAGAGATATAGAGAGAGATATAGAGAGAGATATAGAGAGATATATAGAGAGATATATAGAGAGATATATAGAGAGATATATAGAGAGATATATAGAGAGATATATAGAGAGATATATAGAGAGATATAGAGAGAGAGATATAGAGAGAGATATAGAGGAGAGATATAGAGAGAGAGATATAGAGAGAGAGATATAGAGAGAGATATAGAGAGAGATATAGAGAGAGATAGAGAGAGATAGAGAGGAGATAGAGAGAGATAGAGAGAGATAGAGAGAGATAGAGAGAGATAGAGAGAGATAGAGAGAGAGATAGAGAGAGATAGAGAGAGATATAGAGAGAGATAGAGAGAGAGATAGAGAGAGATAGAGAGATATAGATAGAGAGAGATATAGAGAGAGAGGGGGGGAGAGGGAGAGAGAATTAGACCTATAAGATTGTGAATATCAAGTCTGATTTGTAATATAGGCCAATAAAACTTGTGATAACATTGTCTTATTACTTAGCAATATAAATATATTACATTAATACGAATTCTAAATTATTTTAATTTTATTGTGATAATGTTAAAATAATTTTGGGACATGTAATTTAACATTTGTTGAATATCATAGCAAATAATATCACAAAAGTAGCGAAGACTTTTCTTACCAAGTTTTATTTTTACTATTGTTATTGTTGTTATTATTCGTGGAGAAGCTTGGCAGATACAAATACGTTTTCCTCATATATTCCAGGTTTCATTTTTCACCTGCGTTATGCTGTACGTCAGTTGCTATCCAATTATTTTTTCCCTGCTGCTGTTTTTCGGAATGGGAGGAGAGAAGGTTTTTTAGAAGTCGGAAGAGTGCGAGGGGGGATTAGAATGGTGACGTAGAAAAGGATAGCTGTAGATGCAGTGGGTGAGTTTTGTACCACTTTGTTGTACTGTTTGGCAGCAAGTGAGCGCGGGGGGAGGATTTGGTAGGTGGGCGGTTCAGAAAATTGCTGCAAACCAATCTAGTATCCATCCAAGGGTGGAAAACTATCTCTCCTTTACTTCCCTCCGGGTCCCACAAGCCCCAGAGCACAAGAAGACTCGTTTTCATCAGACCTGCTGAATTTTTGATGAGCAAAGGAGCAGAGTTGAAGTAGTTAGGATATGTGCTGGTACCTTGCTCAACTTTGTCATGCTGACAGAAGGGAGGTCAAGAGGGATGAAGGTTAAACAGGCGTCTCAGGGCTTGTGGTGAAGATGTAGTCACTTTTTGGTCACCCCGAAGGATCAAAGTTTGAGAAAGCTGTAGCAAAGTGCTTCTCAAAGATACATGTTTGTTCAAGCGTCTGAATGAGCCAGTGGAGCAACCGCCTAACACATAAACGACCTATTAATGTTACGCTCTTCGCCTTTCAATTTTCTTCAGATACGTCAATTTCATTTTCGGATTAAAATGTGTTACTCTACCCATCAACAGGTGAGGATCTTCATCTATTAGAATTGCTGGCTGCAAAGAGGCCCCTCAGTCGTAGGTTATGTTAATAATAATAATAATAATAATAATAATAATAATAATAATAATAATAATAATAATAATAATAATAATAATAATAATATAATAATAACTTAATAATAATAATAATAATAATAATAATAATAACTTAATAATACTAATAATACTACTACTACTAATAATAGTAGTTTTATTTTATTTTTTTCCAATTCCCCAGGTCATTTCGACATTTCTGATGTTCTCTCCTGGCATTGGCTTAATTATAACCCACTTCTGAAGTTGGGGCGCCTAGAAGAGGGAGTTACGTTACCCCGATGATATGATGGGTGATAAATGATAATGAAGCGCCAGGAGAGTTCTTAATTTGAACTTTACCTAAATTCTATACCATGGGCAACCACATAAATAATTCCTTTCAAGGAAAAAATCATATGGTTTGACCAGGAATCGAACCCAGAACCTCATGAACAGTAGTCAATAACGCTGACCACTAGCCCATGAGGCTGGTCTAGTAATAATAATAATAATAATAATAATAATAATAATAATAATAATAATAATAATAATAATAATAAATTATTATTATTAGGCCTATGTCCATCGCTGTGGTCTAGAGGTAGCTTGCTGTCTTGTTACCCAGCGGACCCGAGTTCAATTCTCGGTCGGGACACGTTTCCTGGATGAGACTTTTTCTGGGTTTTTCTTCACCTGTTAGAATAATGTCAGGAAATTTTAAGGCCCAAAGGTTTGCGAACACCATCTGGCCAATATTATTATCACGACTATACTCGCCTCATTTAGATTAAGTTTAGGATTAAGTCCTCTCCTAGCACATCACTAGCATCACCACCACCACCTTCCATACATATCATCGGATCAGCGTAACCTCGCCTTCCAGACGCCCCAACCTCAGAAATGAGTTGCATGTACGCTAATGCTACGAAGGAAAACCAGAAGTATGACAACCTGCTGGCATTGATAACATATTATTATTATTATTATTATTATTATTATTATTATTATTATTATTATTATTATTATTATAGGCCTAGTGCTAATAATATCATTAATAATAATAATAAAAGTGATAATAATATAAATAATAATAATAATGACAATTATAACAATTCAATCAACAATAATTAAACGCAGACTATATCACAGGATGTTCTAATTCCTTCATCTCCATCATCAGAGGACTACACCTAAATTTGATTATAAAACTAATCATAACATTAAAAATGTAGGCCTAACTTATATACAAATGCATAATAGATAGAGGCTAAATTCACTTGGTTGAGTAGTACAACAATAATATGAAAATCAGTTATTTGTTAGCCTATTATTATATAGGCCTGCATAATAATAACAACAATAATAATAATAACAATAATAATAATAATAACAACAATAACAATAATAATAATAATAATAATAATAATAATAATTAAAATTAATATTCCATCCATCCATTCAATGGCTGATTGGCTCGAATTCGAGCTTTGACCTCCCTTAACTTCTGTCTCCAATCATTTATATTTTGCGCAGCAAGTCTCCAATTGCGACATTTAAGTAGGTTTGCAGCATCTTCCTTTATACCATCCTCCCATCGTTTTTTCGGTCTTCCAACCCGTCTATTTCCCATAAAACTTGCTGTAAGCACCTTTTTTTTTTGTGCTCGGTCTGTTGAGAGCATTTGTACATGGCCAGTCCATTCTAATTTCTTCAACTTTATACAATTGACATGGTCAGGTTCATTGTATTTGTCATACAGTTCTTTGTTGTATCGTATTCTCCATTGACCATTAATATTTATTGGTCCAAATATTTTCCTGAGTACTTTTTTAAAAAAAAAGATTATTTAGGGCTACCTCTGATCGTATTAAAACTTTATATAGCCTTATTTTAGTTGCTGAGTGTATGTTATTTATTACTCTTCATTATTTTATGAAGTGAGTAATAAGCTTTGTTGGCCAGTTTCAGTATTATTTGTACTTCAATGTGTTGGTCTTTATTTTGATACGTATGAGTTTGTTAATCATCGTCATCATCATCATCGGTATCATGGCAGCTCTCGTCGTCTTCCGGCAACCAAACGCCATTCCTCTCTGTCCATCCATTGATCTTCCTCCAATCCTCTGATATTCATAGCCGCTTGTACCCCTTCTATCCAAGTTTTCTTCGGTCTTCCTCTCTTCCTCCTTTTCTTTGGGATCCATTCCATAACAATTTTAGGCAATCTTTGCTCTGTCATTCTTTCGACATGGCCATACCACTGTAACCTTTTCTTTTCTATAATGTCTATGATGTCCGGTTCCTCTTGCACACCCATAACTTCCCTTATTTCTTTATTTTGTATTTTATCCATTCTAGATTTGCCAGCTGATCTACTTAAAACATCCATTTCTGTACTTAAAATTCTTTTCATTTCCCTGGTAGGAATTTGCCAGACTTCAGCGCCATTGATTTTCCGAGACATGATGTTTGATTTTTAACATTTTTTTCTTCTTTTTTTGATGGAGGAGGAACTGGCCCGATGCATCAACCCTCAACCTGGCGGACGGGTAATTTTTTGTTCGAGGTTTTCTTCGTCTAGCCTTTGAAAGTCCAGTATCTTACTCCAAGGCATCAGCGCTAGTTTTGGTCCGCCCTGGGTATTTTATTTTCCCAGTACCCTGCATATCTGGTGAGCATTCCCCTATCCGCCATCTGAGGAAGCGTCCGATGGGAGACTGAGTTTGTTAATGTTCTACAGTATTTTAGGATGTAGATATTTGAAACTCTTTTTATTAGTCTATATTCCACTTTGGGAAGAAGGGAAGAAACTTAAATTTTCGTGAGTAATCAAAATTTACGTGGAATTCACCTATTTCTATTTTTTGTAGATATAAACCATTCCTATATTAGTGCATAGATAATAACAGTCAGACTTATGGATGTGATTTTAAACCACTGTTACATTTTGAAGATGAGGTTGATTAGACGATGGCGATATTTGTTTTTGGAAGAGAAAGAGGGACAGCATTTCTCAGCGCTCGGGGAATCCCTACACTTGTCTAATCAAAGCTTCAGTCTTGAAACGGAATGGGCAATAATGTTTTAACTCAAAGTGACCGCTGTCACACATAACGAAGCAATTTGAATTTTGACACTGCAAGAATAACTTCGTTGATTACACCAACGCATTCTGCAGGGACTCGAGTCCAGTTTGCGTTTGTTGTTTTCTGACACAAAATTTACACTTGATTCCCAGTCGTCACCCCCCGGTTTCTACAACTTGTGTGCAGAGGGAGGGAAACGTAATAAAACTTGTTGTTCTTCATCTTTTAAATGGAATTGCTACCACCTAAACCACATACTCTGAACTTTTTAATAGTCTCAAATGTGACCTAACATCTACATCAACCATTGCTTTTTAATTCATTTTCTTCGTTTTTATTTTGAACATCTTTCGTCGTATCACATCTAGGAAATTTGAATGCATAGTAGTTAAAGGCTGTTTTATTACCCAACCTTGCTAAGAATAGGCTGATCGGTGGGTCTAATATAGCGAGTGAGAGACTTGAACGCCGATATGCAATATATTGTGACTCATTGTACTTGCGAGGTTTGAATTTCGCGGGTGACGGAGAGAATAATGGATTCGTTTTGGTAGAAATAGATCCGTGAGTCGCCGACTCGTGAGCTGTAATACTAGCGCAGATCATCGATGTGTCTAGATTTTTGTTCCGTAGATTTCTCTAAGCTTGGATCCTCCATGTCGGGAAGGTTCGATGGCCAGAAACTTCCGTCCTGGAAACCGAGAAATTTCCTTCCTCGCCCTATACAATATACTGCTAGTGACGGGAGCGAGTCAGTTGTATAGTGACAGCAATATAATGAGCTGTGAAAGAGAAGAAACTACGGCAAGTGGACTCGTCAGAGACTGTAAAATAATTGTGATAGATAAACTTTAAAACAAGATTATTACAACAATTTGTTAGTGAAATGTCAGAAGGAGTTTATGTAATTAAATTTATTATGGAGATATTCGACATCATCTTGTTGTTTCATTACACCAAAACAATGAGACAATTACCCCGACTGTATCCTGCCACAATTATAAAAACTTGAGTACTCGCTATTCGATTTTATCCTTGTGAAATTAAGTATTTTGTCCCTTTACTCACAAAGTAACTCTCAACCATTGCATGCCAAAACTTTCCTTTAAATTTCTCCCAGAGAAGTATTGTGATTTATCAATGGAGTGTCCAAAACAATCTGCCGTTTTTAACTACAAGGCACTAAAATCCAGCGCCAAATCTGGCAATTAACCTATAGGTAAGTAATAGGACTCCTGACTTGGTGGATTGGATAGCCCTGACATTCTGCCATCCACGCCGCGCCCCTGGTCATTTCACTCTAATAAACCTTCCAATACTACTTTAATCACCGCTGTCATATAATTATTGCATTTTGGTATATACATAGGCCTATATTTTTTTCTTCTATATATTCGTCTTACCTACCTTGGTTCGAATTCTGCAGACCATTTTTATTAACTACTAGCTAATACCCGGCGTGCGCTGCTACGCCTAAATAAATGAAAATTAATGTGCTTTTATGCTCAGTTGAATAAGTGAAAGGAAAAATAATTATAAATTTATATTTTTTAGATATCCCGTGCTGATTACCCGGCGTTGCCCGGGAATCTACTTATCCCGATCTTCTTGGCATAAATAGCTGAAATACGAAAATTAATGTGTTTTATGTTTTTAGTTAATAAATGAAAGGGAAACATTTACATCGTAATTATTTTTAGGTACTCAGTGCTGTTTGCCCGGTGTTGTCCGGGAATCTACTCATCCTGATTTTCTTGGCATAAATTACCTGAAAGACAAAAATTAATGTACTTCTTATGATTAGTTGAATAAGTAAAATGAAAAATAATTATAAATGTAGGCCTATATCGTAATTATTTTTAGATTCCCCGTGCTGATTAACCGGTGTTGCCCGGGAATCTACTTATCTCGAACTTCTTGACATAAATGAGCTAAAAAGACAAAATTCGTTATAGTGAGTTATCCGTAAAAGAATACCCGCCAAGTGCTACTACGCTTGCACAGGAATTTACGCACTTGTCTCGAACTTTTTGGCATCAATGAAAGACAAAAATGAGTATTGTGAGTTATCCGTAAGAGATAAACACATACTGTCGCGGACTTTTTTGTAGAGATTTTTGAGATATTCAATTCTGTGAACATTAAGTTTGTGTATTTGTTATGGTTTAGGCAGCGTAAGCCTTTTGCATCCAAAGAGCTACTTTTTTCACGTTTTCCACTACAAAGGGCGATTTTAAGGGTGTAGGAGTTTAGTATCACAACTCTTATAGGCCAAGCCTATGTTCATCCCGGGAATCTCCTGAACATTTTGCAGAAAGTCCCATCACAATTGACGGTATGGCCGCGCATAAAGTACAAACATACATACATTTCTATATATTAGATTATCATTGCAGGAGCATGTGTTATAGGCACAATTAAATACTTAATCACATAACTTAATAACCTGGCTCTAAAATAGGCATATTACCAAATTTAAATGTTCTAACTTTTTCTGAGAAATATCTAGTTCTTCAGTCATTAATGCCAGGTAGGCCTACTTGTATTCAATTAATGAATAAATGAGTTTGGAGCTTAAAATCCATTTGGAACAGTTTTTTTTAATGTAACATTTTTACACGCTTTTTATTAGCTTGACCTATATCTATCTATATAATGGAATCTTTCAACACGATTTTCACCCACTTACAAACATTGGATCGGCCTAAAACTTTGTATACTTGTAAAGGATCAATGACAATACAACAATTTCATAAATATTTTCTAAGATCCTGGCCAAGATCATCAAGACATAAAAAAAAAAGACCGGTATAAGAGGTTGCAGACTTATCAACTTTTTAGTCCATTCTGGTAAGAAATTAATATTATATCCTCTGGTAGCTCAGTTGGTAGAGCGGTGGACTGTAGTGTTATGTAATTTCAGTAATCCATAGGTCGCTGGTTGAAATCCGGCCCGGAGGACTTTTTTTTTAGAAGAGTAGACCTATTACTTTTAGCTCATCCTACAATGGTATCGAATTTAAAGATATTTACATTTTTATCTTATTCTGTAAAATATTAGTGACAATTTTGTAAACTTACCACAATATAATTTATACAAACAATTATTAACCAATAGTTCATAATAATTTTAAAAAATATATAGGCCTAATTATATTCGTGCCTAGACACTAAAAATATCGTAAGCAATTAGATTTTCGTGGGATTCCGGTTTATGACTATCAATTAAACTAAAACATATTATATATATATATATATATATATATATATATATATATATATATAATAGTTTAAAAAACTAAAACAACAAGTTTTATTAGAAAATCTAATTAAACAATAAAAATAAATAATAGTTTAAAAAATCTAAAACAACACGCTTTATTAGAAAATCTAACTAAAAAATGAAAAATAATTTTAATTTCCAACACGCTAGGGATAAAATTTAAGTGGTCAACAAAAAAATCATCTCCATCACTTCTAGAATAAAACTAGAGTTATCTACAAAAAAATTAATTTTACCATCAAAAGCGTGTGGTGCTCCAGGCCTATATCAATTAATATATTCGATAACAAACAGATATTGGTAAATGTAAAGTCTCTAAGAAGAAAAAGTAAAAACCATGAAAAGCACCCCACGCTTTTGATGGTAAAATTATTTTTTTGTAGATAACTCTAGTTTTATTCTAGATGTGTTGGAGATGATTTTTTTGTTGACCACTTTAATTTTATCCCAAGCGTGTTGGAAATTAAATTTATTTTTCATTTTTTAGTTTGGTTTTCTATTAATGCGTGTTGTTTTAGTTTTTTTAATTATTATTTATTTAAACATTTTTTATTTAGGCCTATGTACAGAATTTTAATGTTTACACATATTTCTGTGCCTAAAGTTTTATTTTTCTTCTCCACTCGTTTCTCTCCATCCAATCCATGTCCTCCAGTCCCCTTGCTCTCATTCCAGTTCTTATTTCCTGCATCCACGAGTTTAGAGGTCTTCCTCTCCTTCTTCCAGGTGGACATCATTCCAATGTTTTCCTGGGTAATCTTTCTTCTTGCATTCATCGTACGTGCCCATACCAATTTAATTGCTTATACCGTATATAATCTACTATTGAATAACCAATATTCATTTTTTCGCTTATGACAATATTTCTTATTTTGTCTAATTTTGAACATCTTGCTGCTCTCAAGAAATCCATTTCCATCGACATAAGTTTTTGTTCTAAGTTTTTGTTGAATTTCCAAACTTCAGCTCCATATGTGACAGTACTTCTCACTATTGAATGATATATTTGTAACTTATTTGTCCTGGTTATATGTCTGTTCCATGAGATTCCATTCATCATTGCTGTTATTGCTCTACCTTTATTTATTCTGTTCTTAATATCACTTTCTTGTTTATCCTCTTTATCTATTTTTACTCTCAGATACTCAAATTCTTCACATCCTCTAATATAGCCTACCCCTAAACATAATTATTACGTAATTACGAAATATTTGGAAAGGTTGTAGTTTTAAATGATTAGTCTATACGAATTAATGTTTAACATTGGAAGAGACCATGACTGCCACCATTACATTTTGACTTTATTTAACATGTTTATATTGCTACAAAAAACTAAATAAAATTGTTTGTTAATGTTAGTTGTACTCGTAGGTACACTTTTTACTTATTTATTTATTTATGTAAGAGTAATACTATTTTCTACTTGTTGCTTTTTGCGGTTGATCAAAGATGTTTTGTTTGTAAACATGCTTGGCGAGTGTAGAAATTTACATCAGAAATCAACAAAGAAGGAAACATATTCACAAACACTGTATAGCTACAAGTTTTTGTCCTTTCTTTACTCCCCCTGGACACTCTTCCGCAAACTTCTGAACCATAACCAAAAAAACAACATGGCCGACATAAAATTGAATTCTCGAGAGAATGAAATATTGCCAATCTTTCTTTTTTGTATGCTCGTAAAGTATTTGAATAGGTCTTCTTTACTAAAAAGTAGAAATCCTTGTATCTGATGCATTATGTCTGGCTTTCTCTACAAATGCAATGTTAATATTTGATACGTAACATAGGCCTATGCCTGTTCATCAGTTTTTCTATCTCCATTTCCTTTGCATTTATGGTAATACTGGGTTAAGACTCTGATATAAATAATATATTATCTGTGAGCTAGTGGATGAATTAAGTACAGCGAAAGTAAAGTTTACTTGGCTTTGTTATGCCACCGTGCCACCAGTGAATATTGGCTCGGAGAACAAGTAACTTTTAGCATCGTATTGAGCAATGTGATAACACATGTTCCCACTAAAGTCAATCGTCAATACATTGCTCATGTAAGGGGATTGTATTCCAAGAGTCCACATGCATTAGGTGGCAAGTTAAGGTGAGAAAATGGGCAAGTTGGTGTTATATGGACAAGTTAGTGTTGATTTGGGCAAGTAAGGGTGAGAAAATAAGCGAGTTAGTATATCATATTAGTTCAGCGTTCACTTGTTTGTTAGCGAGTTTTTATAAGTTGGATACACTATTTGAGAAATGACTAATACAAAACACTGATTATCAAAAAATATATATTTTTTTGTCTCAGAAAGAAAAATATGTGATTCTGATAGTATTTTTTCTCCTGAATTCAAATATGATATCGGTTTCTCTCCATCACGCCAGGTTTCCGAGAGATAGGAATTTATAATTTCAAACACTTTAATATTTTCTACATTCGTAACTACTCAATATTCGAACATTCGGACTCACCTAGAAAGTGATATATTTCGCCTGTGGAGTATCCCTCTTGATGGTCCAACAATAATCGGCCAGCATATTAGGATTCAATTTGCCTTGATATCTCTTTTCCATAGCTGAAATCTCCTGAGTTATATCAATTGGCTTTATTTTACAATAGACAAATGGACGAAGAAATGTTTATTAAAAAATAGTTACTTAAATCCATTAATTGAAATTGAAATAAAAAAAACTGTGGGTGATGGAGGAATTCCGAATAGCCTACATATTTGAAAACACGATAAAAAAACTGCATTAAGTACAACTATTGGTACTCATGAGACAATCATGTTGACCAGTGTAATTTACATGGCAAATATGCTAATTTTAGGTTACTTAGAGCTCTTCTTTCTACTTTATTTTAAGGAATTTTGCACATTATTTTGGAAAAAATTCAACATATAGGCCTACATTTATTTCAGATAATTATTCATTCACATACTGCAAAAACACATTATGTATTTGTTTTAATTTATGTTGGTGGCGTGGTGGCATAGAACCCCGTTTATGTTTTTAATATACCCAGGTTAACTTACATACCTACAACATTTACGCAACTCTACTAATGAGGCTATAAGAAACGCTAAAATATGACATCCCTAATCGCTTTTCTTACCTATAATCAGCAAGAAACAAATGTGGAAAAGCATTAAATTCCTAATCATAAGCAATAAAAAATCTCCAGCAGAGTGTCCTAACACACCACTTGACGACTAAAATTGGCACTTTTATACTTCTCCCGCCTAACCTTTATGTAAAAAATAAACCATTGATGAACTACTATTGGTGCCACAGTTTATCGGACGTAGAAGGTATGTAGGCAGGAGGTTGTTGAACGTCAGTATTGAAGGATGGAAAGTTAGGAATTATAATGTAACATGTGTTAGAAAAACGTTGACTCAACCTTAATTAAAAAAATTAATAAAATATTTACAATTAAAACTTTAATAAAAATAAAATTATATGTATTATATTAAAACTATCAATAAAATATATATTGTAGAAATTCTACTCTTATGCTGTAAATCTCAATAGAATTAACTGCACAGACACTAATGAATTTCCGACGCTGGTCCTAAAATTCCCTCTACATTCACCCCCACTAAAAAACCTAAACTAAAAAACTCTATGGCGACAGGCCTAGAAATAATTGGATCAGTAAATCATGAATTAATGTTAGAAACAAAGTGTTAAAATCTTCCATACCAGTCGGCTGCTGGCATCACATCTGTGTCTTAATCACAGAGGCAGATGATCATGCAGCCAGTGTAGGGGCGACAAGTGGTCAGCATGTGGGTTACCCTAGCCGTTATAGCTTATTTTCTCAACCTGAAGCCGCTACTTAATGTAGCTACCCAAATTCCTCACGATGTTCGGATAGCACCGGTCCCATTCTAGTTGAAATTCCACGAGAAAATATATTTCCCCACGGAGACCTGGACCAGCGCAAGTCCCGTAGCTTTACGCGGAGGCCTCTTGTCTTAACCACTCGCCTACGCCGTGGGAAACTAATAAAAGCCGCTCTTCATTTGTCAGAGTTTCGCGTCCGATAAGCTGAGGCACCAACTATACATTCCCACACATTTCCGACATATAATAATTCTATTTCACTAATATTACACGGACCACGCCAGGAAAGTTTTGAAATATATTAATTCGACCTTACAAGGAAAAGTTAAAGGAAATAAATTGATTTTAAATGAGAACACACCCAATTCATACAATCCATCTTCTTCTTCACTTCCTGGTTTAGGCATTAGTTGCCTGTTCCGTCTTCACTAATAGATCTAAGACCATCTCTTCCGAGGACGTCCAACATCTCTTCTTCCTCTAGGAAAATAATGTAAGATTTTATTTGGTAATCTATTTTCTTCAATTCTTTCTACATGTTCTTTCCACTGAATCTTGTTAAATATCTTTTCTTTTATGGAGTAGATCTACAGTTCTTCACGGATATCCTCGTTTCTTATCTGGTCCATTCTAGCGAATCCTTTTACTCTTCTTAAAAAATTCATCTCGGCTGCTTGGATTTTACTTTCTTGTTTGGTAGTGATAATCCAAGATACAAAAGTACGACTGTCATTGTTTTATAATATTTTTATTTTGTTTGTTTATGGGCTTTATTATTCAATGTTCTATTTATTGTGCCACAAATAACTTGAAACTGATGAGTTTATGTTCAATATCTTCATCATATCCATAGTTGATATCACATATTTAAAGTGGGATACTTGTTCAATAATCTCACACATTCCTCTATAGGCCTATGAAATTATACAGAACCAAAATAGCAGTCAGTGCCGCACACCCTTCTGCTGAAGATGGAAGCCGGTTTCTGAAAGCGAACATTAAAGTTTTAACCTAGTCAAGGGTACGACAACTGTCAATATATTTAATATTTTAAATTATGGAAAGAAGAAGATGAAATAGACTAGTATTAGTAGCCTATGCTATATCTCTCTTAAGATACTTGGCGTAATATTTCCAACTGTAACACGCATATTCAATATCTCTAATACGGTGCACCTTCCCGATGAAATGGAAAATAGCAATAGTAAAACCTCTACACAGGACAACAAAAGTGAAAATATCCAGAGAATACGGACCACCTAGAAACTTACCTATTACTTGACAAATATAAGCCCTTAGAACCTGTCGCTCTACTGCATTCCCCTTTCTGAACGTAGTTCATGACATTCATGATATTCGCTACCGGTAGAAATCAGAAGATGCCGGATAGTAGCCACTTTTAAGCAACAATTAACATTTTCGAAAGCTCTACAATGCTGTTATTTTTATAGTGATATCATGCGTTCCTTGATAAATTAACAATTTATTTGTAACTAGTGGACCAGGCAGATGTTGTCCTGCTCGAACGTTCATTTCTCCTGTCATGGTCGGACGATAAAAACATAGGCCTAAGTTTTTTTTGCCATAACATTCACTAATTAATAGGTTCGCAAGAAAACTCCTCACTGTCATCTGTTCTAGCTCAAGAAGAGTGCATTATGATGTCACATTGTTGTCGCGCGGAATATGTCGGTAATGCAGATGACTACACATCTGTTATAAAAATTCCTGTAACTCAATTACAGCGCCATCTTCCGTATCCAATTGTGAACCTAAACCATCCAGGGACCACTCAAACACATACAAAAAAAAATCATCAAAAATTGGTCCAGTCGTTTAGCCAGTTTTTAATTTCGGATTTCAAATAAACTTCCACTTCTAAATGTCGGATTTAACTCATTCTCTGATAATGTCTATCCATATTATTTTAATAGGATAACCACTAAAGCGATTTTTAAATGTTCGCTTCAGGTGAAATCCTACACCTAATGATTTTAGAAGGTCCAATTATGAATCTAAACCATCCAGGGACCCACTGAAATAAACAATTTAATCAAAATCGGTCCAGTCGTATAGGCATTTTATAAATTTCGGATTTCAAGTAAATCTCCAGTTCTAATTGTTGGATTTCGCTCATTTTTCGACAATGCCTATCTCGGTTTATTTTAATAGTAGGCCTATATACTGAGTTTTGTTGTAAAACATCGACAAATGTGATCACTAGAGCGATTTTTCAATTTTCACTTCCGGTGAACTGCTATACCTAATGGTTTTAGAGGATCTAGGCCTACTTGTGAATCTAAACCATCGAAGGACCGAATCAGGTACACACAAAAAATTTCATCAAAATAAATCCAGTCATTTAGGAGGAGTAGAGTGATAAACATACGTACAGAAGAATATAAAAAAAATAGGCATACATATATATGATAACATGTACTTATAGCCGTAACATTTAAAACAATTGTATTATTTTTAGTTCAATATTTATGTTAGTAGTATTGAATATTAGTTTGGTTTTAATTATAGGGTAGGCCTACATGTTACTCTAATTGCCCACTTGTCGATTATTTAATAAGATCTTAGTACAATATGAGACAATATAGATAAGTAAAGAGATATGACCGTTTTATAGCCTCTCTGTTATATATATAGGCCTATATATGTTATAATTAAATGTTTAACATTGAGCAATGCAAGCTTAATGTGGTATGATAAGAAAAATAAATGCCTGGACGGGATTCGAACCCGGAACTCTGAGTCTGTACCTCAGCGTGTTATCCATTACACCACCAGGCGAATCCAATCCAAACACTTATTTTTTTATAAGTGTTTGGATTTGATTCGCCTGGTGGTGTAATGGATAACACTTATTTTTTTATAAGTGTTTGGATTGAATTCGCCTGGTGGTGTAATGGATAACACGCTGAGGTACAGACTCAGAGTTCCGGGTTCGAATCCCGTCCAGGCATTTATTTTTCTTATCATACCATATATATATATAATTTATTTAGCATTTTTCACTGACTTTCACACCATCTTCTGCGCCCAATTTATGTAGGCCTACATACTCTCATTCTCCTCCACATCTCTCTGTCATTCCAATCCCCAGTGTCAATTTTTTTTTTCTCTCATGCTGCTCAAATCACAATCAATACATGTTATTTTGGCCGTCTTCTTCTTCTTATTCTACGAGTGGCACCCATTCTAGTTTTTTCTTCTTGGTAATCTGTCTTTTACCATTCTTTTTACATGACCGTACAATTTTTTTTTATGAAATCCACGGTTGAAATATGAGGATTCATATTTTATTTAATTAGGGCCTACACTGTTTATTTTATCTTATCTAGAAATTCCAGCTGAACGCCTCCAAAAATCCACTTCTGTAGAATGTATTTTACTTATTGTTCTAGATTTTAATTCCCATGTTTCTTCACCGTAGGCCTATGCTATTTTACTCATTATAGTATTTAACAAAAATTGACCATTTTGGGAGTATATGCCATCAGTTATGATGCAAAGGAACACAGGAAGGAAGAATTTTATACAAAATTAAATGGTGTGGTAGCTGAGATTAGGAAAAACATATGTATATATATTTCGATGTTATATGATTAAATTTTGACAATGAAGACCAAACGTGACAGGAAAAGAAAAATAAAGGCCTAAACAGGGATTTGAATCCGGGATCTCTAACTTTATACGTTGGTGTAGCCTATATCAGGCTTAACTTGGCAAAGAGAGAGAGATGGAGATATAAGGGTAGATCCTTACCGCTTCACCCTGTTACAAAAGAAAGAACCCACCCTGTTGTCAGTTTTCGTCTTCCCCCTCTCCCCTATTAACATATGGTGAAGAAAACCGACAACACTGGTACGAGTGAGAGAGGTGACCATAGCTATCCCTTTCTACAAATTTCTTGCAAAGTTAAGTTAAACGAATTATAGTCCACTTAGGCTCCTAACACAAACATTTGTTTCCTTCCTTATATATGGTTCTTAAACATGAGAGGCAACGGGACTTTGTCCTCACTGCCATCTCGCGTCTTCAATAACAAGTAAGCATTTTAAAGAGCACATTTATATTATAGTAGTAACGCTTCTTTATTTCTATGTTACAAATATAAATTGACATTTAGCAATGAAGGCCAAATATGATATGGAAATAAAAATAAATACCTGAATCGGGATTTGAGGATAGAGGTCTCGAGTTATCCGATCTTCACAAATTTTGTGTATTTGTTATGTTTTAGGCAGCGTAAGCCATTTAATCGTAAAGAAAGTTTTTTTCACGTTTTTCACTACAATGGGTGATTTTTAAGGGTGTAGGAGTTGAGTATCACAACTCTATTATAGCCTATGTTCATCCCGGGAATCTCCTCAACATTTCGCAACAAAACATCACCATCAGATGAACGGTATGGCAGCGCATAATATAGAACAAACACACAAACAAACAAACATTCATTTTTATGTATTACAGTAGATATGGGGAACACTGTGAAAATATAAGATGAATAGAAAAAAGAACTAAACAAGATGCCTATATATTATAAGTTTCAGTGTAACATATTTGAACAGGACTTTTATTATTATGACTGATGAGCTAATTCGCTACGCCACAACAGCAAGCAAACAAACAACATAAGCGACACTTCAAAGTCGGTGCTAGGTTTTGCTTGCTACCTACGATAAGGAAAGGGGAGCCTCCTCTGGGACCGAAGTAGTGTGAAGAAATGCCTTCTCCATTTCAAATTCCTTGTCACTGTTCGATTTGCTTTCTTTTCATCCGCATGCTCGCGTTGTATCGTATTATTCACCGATACGATCACCGGTCTGCATACTAACCAATGTTCCAAGCAATTCCACCTGTGTTCAAAGTGTCACTGCAAGAAGCCACGTAGTAGCTACAGTGCACACACACACACACACACAATGTATATATATATATATATATATATATATATGATATGAAAAGAAAAATGAATGCTTGAGTCGGGATTTGAACCCGAGTCTCTAAACTCTGTACGTTTAGCGCTCTAACCAACTGAGCTACTCAAGAATTCCAACACAAACATACATTTTTCTTATATATGTAGTATTCTCAATTCACACAAGAGGTAGTAGGAATTCGTTTTAAAGAGAATATTTACTTTATAGCAGTAACGCTTGTATATTTAGATGTTATAACTATATTTTTAATATATATTTTTAATATAGTTATAACATCTAAATATACAAGCGTTACTGCTATAAAGTAAATATTCTCTTTAAAAATTGCTTAACTGTTATGTTGGCCACTAGATGGTTTTCATGCTATGCTTGCAGCTTTACTAGGGAATTGTGTAGGTGTGGTAGCTTCCCGTTGCTTTCCACACCGGTGAAGGATGATGGTGATGATAATGATAAGGATGATGATGATGAAGATGATGGCCATATGATTTCGGGGACCGTTTGGGCCTTAAAGTTTTCCTGACATTTGTCTTACAGGTGAGGAAAAACCCCGATAAAAACCTCACTCAGAAAAACTGCCCCGACCGGGGATCGAACCCGGGCCCGCTGCGTGACAAGGCTGCACGCTACCTCGAGACCACAGCGGTGGACACACACATATATATATATATATATATATATATATATATATATATATATATATTAGATATTTTGTAACTATGGAAAGTGGTACTTTACGATAGAATTTGGCTGTACTGGAATATAGAGTGTAAAAGAGGCCTACGATGAAGGCAGAACTTTTTTTTTATCTAATCCACACTCAAATGGTGAAAATTTGTCTCCGGCTTCAAGTAGGCCTACTTATTATGAAAGAATTGATTCAACATTCGTTTTGTAAGCTGTTGAGAAATAATTTGTTGAGAGTAAATCAATTCTCACAGGTGTTTCGCACAATATTTTCTTTAATGTGCTCAGGATGTCATTTTTATTAAAGTAATGTAAACAATTTTATAAAGCAAACTTAAGAGAATATTGAAAAGCGATAAAGACCAACTACTACTACCACCTTTACTAGCTTAATAATAATGATGATGATGATAATAATAATAATCTCTATCTCTATCTTCGGGTTTTTACAGCTGCTGCCGTCTTCCCGTGCCAAACCTCCAAAGCCTACGGTCTTGGGCATCTTCGATGCTTAGCCCTCTAGCTTGCATTACTGTCTTCATGTTTTCCTTCCATGTTAACCTTGGTCTCCCTCTTTTCTTCTTTCTGTTCGGATGCCATTCATATAGTTGCTTCGGCCATCGCTCAATTTCACATTCTTAAGACATGTCCTAACCACTTTAATTCCTTCTCCTCAATTCTTTCAATTGTGCTTTCTTCTGCTTCCATTATGTTTCTAATTTCCTTATTTGTGACATGTTCTAATCTAGACTTTCTGGCACTTCTCCGTAAATAATCCATTTCTAGAGCTATTAGTCTATTCTTGTAGTACTTATTGATTGTCCATACCTCACTTCCGTACATTGCAACAGATTCCACCAATGTTTTACCAATATATTTTTTTGTGTCTTTCCAAATATGCTTATCCCACCATATGGAATTTAACGATGATATTATTTTGCGACTCAATTCAATTCTATGTTTTATGTTCTCTTTGCCTATACCTTCAATGTTATCCATAATTATTCCCAAATATTTAGTTTGTTTCACTTGCTTTATTTGGATTCCTTCTTCCAATATTAAATTTTCTCGTTCATTGCTATTTATTGCCAGATATTCTGTTTTTTGTAAATTTACTGTGAGACCCCATGATTCATATGTGTTTTTCAACCTTTTTATCATGAATTCCATATCAAATTTGTCTTGCGCTAAAACCAGTTGATCATCGGCAAATTGTAATGTCAGCAAAGACCTGTTACCTATTGGGATCCCCATACCTTTGCAGCTTTGTTTCCATTTCATTAATATGGATTCTACATAAATATTAAATAAAATTGGTGAAAGACTGCATCCTTGTTTCAATCCCTTTGTGGTTTTTATAGGATTAGACATTGTATTTCCAATTTTAACATAAGCGGAGTTATCTGTATAGATTTGTTTAATAATTTCTATTAGGTTTCTATCAATATTGTATTTCTCCAATACTTCCCATAATTTGTTCCTCGGAATTGAGTCATAAACTTTCTCTAAATTTATCATTGTCAAATGGGTTTCTTCTCCAACTGCAGTCCGTTTTTCAATTAACTGTTGTATTGCAAATATATCCCTCCATGGTATCTTTACCTTGTCGTGGTGGAGTGGCTTGCGTGCTTAAATGATCCTGAGAGCTATGCCGGTGGTAGCATTGCTGCCGATAGGGTTACCCATGCCGGACTGGTCGAAGGTGATAAGCCAGACGAAAAAAGTACCTTGGGCGAAAGAGTGACGATCTTTCACCGTAAAAATACAACCGTCAAGAAATGCGGACATGGGTTCATCTGGGGTAAAATTTTCCGGAGGTCAAATAGTCCCCCATTCGGTTCTCCGGGCGGGTACTACTTCAGGGAACCCATGCCAAAGGCTCAAACACAGGGACATGTTCCTAGGAACATGGAATGTTAGGACTTTATACAATAGCTGGGTACTAGAGATATTAACGCAGGAGTTGGATAAATCGCCCTTGGATATAGTCGCTTTACAGGAAGTTAGGTGGCCAGGAGTAGGTAGTCAGGAATCAGGAAGCTTTGCATTATACTATGGGGGTGCAGAAAGACCTGCATTTGGAACGGGTTTTTTAGTCAGAAGGAGGATCGTATCCGCTATCCGAGATATTAAGTTTGTTAGTGATAGGATATCATACATAATTCTAAAGGGTAAACGACATGATTTTATAATTGTAAATGTACATGCCCCCACAGAAGACAAAGATGACAAGATCAAGGATGAGTTCTATGAAGAATTAGAATGCTTATTTGATAGCCTTTCACGATATCATATGAAAATTGTCTTAGGAGATTTTAATGCAAAAGTGGGACGGGAAGATATATTGAAACCAACAATAGGAAAATTCAGTCTTCATGAAGACAGTAACGACAACGGGGTTAGATTAGTCACATTTGCCACATCAAAGAATCTCGTTGTTAAGAGCACAACATTTCAGCATAAGGATATTCATAAATACACCTGGACGTCTCCAGATGGAGAAACTCGGAACCAGATAGATCATGTATTAGTGGATAAACGCTGGCACAGTAGCATCTTTGATGTTAGATCAGTTAGAGGGACAGACTGCAATTCGGATCATCATCTGGTCAGAGTGAAAATCAGACAACGGCTATCGCTTATAAGAGGAACAAACGCTAAAGATGATTCTGTAAAATATGAATTAAAAACTTGAAAAATGATGAAATGCGGTAAGAATACCAAATCAAAATTGCTAATAGATTTGAAGTACTGGAATCTTCAGATGACGATGTGGCAAACGAAGAAGAAACTGATATAAATAAAGAATGGGAGGCTATAAGAGATACTGTTAAATTGTCAGCATCAGAAAGCATTGGTTGTTTAAAAAAGAGCCAAAACAAGAAATGGTTTGATGAGGAATGTGCCGACATTGTAAAGAAAAGAAAACTAGCAAAAATGAAATGGTTATACGAGCCAAATGAGGTAAATTTAGAGCAATTGGGTAGTGCTAGACGGGAAACCACCAAGTTACTAAAGAGTAAAAAGAGGGAATATTTGAGAGAGAAGATTAATGATCTTGAAATGAATGCAAAAAATAGGAACATTAGAGAATTATATCAGGGAATTAGTATAGAGAAGAAAGGTTTTCAGGCTAGAACAAATATAATTCGGAATGAAAATGGGGATATGATTGCAGATTCTAGGAGTATATTAAATAGATGGAAATGTTACTTTAATCAGCTATTAAATGTACATACAGAACAGGACATTGAGGAGGATAAGTTACAGACAGCAGAAATGCTAGTCGCAGAGCCAAGTGCATTAGAGGTTGAAATGGCGATTGAAAAATTGAAGATGTATAAAGCATCAGGTTCAGATGAGATCCCAGCAGAACTGATAAAATCAGGGGGAGAAAAATTGATGGACAAGATACGCTGGTTGCTTAGTATGATTTGGGAAAAAGAAGCTCTTCCAGACGAATGGAAGGAATCAATTATCGTACCAATTTATAAGAAAGGAGATAAAACTGATTGCAACAACTACAGGGCATCTCATTACTTTCAACTTCGTACAAAATTCTTACAAATATATTAGTAAGCAGACTTACTCCCTATATTGATGACATTCTTGGAGATCATCAATGTGCATTTAGAAGAAACAGGTCTACAACAGATCAGATTTTTAGCATAAGACAGATTTTAGAAAAGAAATGGGAATATAATGGTACTGTACATCAACTATATGTAGACTTCAAAAAAGCATATGATTCAATTAAGAGGGAGAAGTTATATAGTATCCTGCTGGAGTTCGGAATTCCTAAAAAGTTAGTTAGACTTATACGAATGTGTCTAAATGGCACAAAGAGTAGGGTGCGTGTAGGCAAACAGTTTTCAGACACTTTTGAAATCCAGAATGGGTTGAAAGCAAGGAGATGCACTATCTCCTCTACTATTTAATTTTGTACTAGAGCATGCCATTAAATCTTTAGAGAATGAGGAAGGCTTACAACTGAATGGTATTAATAAGCTGTTAGTTTATGCTGAGATGTAGTACTACTGGCCGATAGCGAGGAGATACTGAAGGCCAACACTCACACACTATTGAGTAACACTAAGAAATTAGGACTGGAACTAAATATCAGTAAAACTAAATATATGGTCACACGTAGAAATTCAGTATATAATGGAAATGGACAGCTAATGACAAATGAGGAAATTTTGAGGAAGTGGCTGAATTCAAATACCTAGGAACAATAATCACAAATAGGAATGAGATGCACAAAGAAATTAAACATAGGCTCAATTCTGGAAATGCGTGCTATTATGCATTGCAGAGACTCTTGATGTTCCAACTCCTTTGAAAAAACGTTAAGCTGAAAATATATAAAACTATTATTCTACCAGTTATATTATATGGGTGCGAAACATGGACTCTTACTTTAAGGGAGGAAAGGAGATTATGAGTATTTGAGAATAAAGTTCTTAGGAAAATTTTTGGACCAAAGAGAGATGAACAGACAGGTGAATGGAGAAGACTACATAACAATGAACTACTTGGTCTTTATAGGAAGCCAGATATAATAAGAACAATTAAGTCTCATAGACTGCGATGGGCAGGACATGTTGCACGTATGGGGAATGAAAGACGTGCATGGAAACTTCTTGTAGGAAAGCCAGAAGGAAAACGCCCAGTTGGTAGACCAAGAATGAGGTGGGAGAACAACATTAACTATGATTTGAGGGAAGTAGATTATACAGGGAATGATTGGAAAGTATTGGCTCAGGATAGGGGTGTATGGAGAGCTTATGTCCGCGCGGCCATGAACCTACGGGTTCGATAGTGCCAGTGAGTAAGTAAGTAAGAGTAAGTATTGCAAATATATTGTCAACACATGACCTTCCTGGTCTGAATCCATTTTGATCTTCTCCTAATTTGTCTTTAATATCTTTTTGTAACTTTGTTTTTAATACTTCGTAAATATTCTATATAATGTGTTATTTATACTTAGTCCTCTGTAGTTTTTTGCGTCTCTTCTATCGCTCTTCTTGTATATTGGTACAATGTAGCTTATTTTCCATTCATAGGTAATCTTCTGTATTGCAATGCACTTATTAAACAAGTCCCTCAATCTACCTATTAATTTTTTGGGGCCATATTTAATTACCTCATTGGGTATGTTTCCCGGCCCTGGTGCCTTTTTATTCTTTAGGGTTTGAATTTCTAATTCTATATCTATTGTATCAAATTCCAGGACGTTCATTTCTATAGTTGGATTTTCTATTGTTTCCATAAACTCATTTCTAGTTTCTGACAGTAAAGCTTTGTAATGTTTTTCTGCGTCTGATTTTATTAACAAATTTATCTTGCTGGATCCTTGGTTGGTTTTTAGTGTTTTTAGAAATCTCCATACTTCTGATGATTGTGATCCTCCTATATAACTTTCTATTTCTTGGCATTTGCTTTTCCATAATTTGTTTTTTCTTCTATCACTTTCCTTTTAACTTTGGCGTTTGTTCTCTTGTATTCTATCCAATTCTCTGTTGTTTTATTTGCCAACCATTCTAAGTAGCATTTTTTCTTCTTTTTGGTTAATTCTTCGATATCTTCATTCCACCAATCTTGTGTATTTTGTTTTTTATTTATGGTGCCTAATGCTTCTTTTGCTGCCGAATGTATTATTTCCTTTAATTGATTATATTCTTCTTCTATGTCTTCCTTGTAATACAAATTCTCAATTTTAATCCTCAGTCTTTCTTGATATAGGTTTTTGATACTATCCTGATTAAATAAATACAATTTAAATTGTTCTTCCTTCTTCAGTTGCATTGTTGATTCCCTTGCTTCATCATGCACTTTTTTCCCTGTAGGGAATTTGGGGATGATCTCTGCTGTGAGTAGATAGTGGTCGGAACCACAATTTGCTCCTCTTTCAACCCTTGAGTCCTTAATAAATAAGGAAGTATTTTGCTTTACAATTATGTAGTCTATTATTGATTTCTGATTGAGACTAGGTCGTTTGAAGTAAATTTATGGAAATCCTTATGATCGAAAAATGTGTTTACTATCTTTAATTAATGTTGTTTGCACATCTCTATGATTCTATTTCCATTATCGTTGACTTCTTTTTCGCCATGTTTTCCTACTGCTTCATCATTGTTTCTTCTACCCACTTTCCCATTTAAGTCTCCCATAAGTATTAATACTTCATTACTTCGTATTTTATCTATTTGTTCCACTAATACTGAATAGTACTTTTCTTTCTGACTCTGTGCAGCATCATCTGTTGGTGCGTAGACTGCTAAGAACACCATTGTTCTTCCCATAAGCTTCATTTTAATCTTTAGGCATCTTTCATTAATATATTCATAATCTATTATGTTTTTACTGTATTTCTTTTTTACAAACATTGATACTCCTGCTTTAGCTCTTTTGGACTTATTTACACCTGACCAAAAATGTATGTAATTTCCTAAATTTGAATTTCCCAATCCTTTCTTTTTTGTTTCCGTCACTGCTGCAATATCTATATTGTTCCGAAATAATTCTCCTGCTACTTCATTAATCTTGTTTCTAATTCCTCGTACATTCCACGTGCCTATATTCATTGTCCGTTTTCGTTGCTTTTGTCTTTCTTACTTTTTTCTGTCCGGCTTTGATTGATTTGGTCTTTTAGCATTTTGTTTTGGTCTTTTAGCATTTTGTTTTGGTCTTTTAGCATTTTGTTTTGGTCTTTTAGCATTTTGTTTTTTTTTTTCTAATGAGTGGGGAGCTGGCCCACAGCATAAACCCCCAACCTGGAAGACCAGGAAAATTTCTGTCTGGGTTTTCCTCCCATAGCCTTTGCAGATCCCTCTTCACCGCAAGGCAGCGTTTCTCTATTTCCCTTAGAGATAGGGTTGCCTCTTCCGCCAGATCCGTCGCGATGGACTCCTTCTGCGCCGACTCTACCGTTGAGGTCTTCACCGTAACCCTGGCTAGGGACCCTTACAGAGTACTATCAGTCGGAGCCAACTGAACCCTGGTTTTTTAACGAGGTTGTTACTCCACCCCCTCCTCCTTTCTCATCCGGGCTTAGGACCGGCCATGGCGGAGTTATAATAATACTAATAATAATAAATACTGTTACTACCACACCGCTGTTCTATTCGTAGGCCTATTTATTGTTATGGCCTACACTGTATAATAAATAATAATAATAATAATAATAATAATAATAATCGTAATACTATTAATATTAATAATAATATATTAATAATAGGTTAATATTAATAATAATATAAATATAACACTAATATATAAATATAATAATATTTATTATTATTATTATTATTATTATATTAGGTAAACAATTTGACTAGTAATGTTTAAATAATAAAATATTCCAGTTGCACATATTTAAGTTAATTCGTACATCCTATATCATTCTAATGGCATTTTTAATAGTGAAATGCTACTCTACATTATAACAAATTATCCTCCTTAACGATTAGAAAAAATGTTTTAAAGGTTTACTTTTTGGGGAATTCTGAAGGAATTCTTATGAATCTTCACCGATCGCACATTGTAGACACCATATATATGTATATATAATATATGTGTGTGTGTGGGGGGAAGTCTGTCTGTTAACACTCTAGCTACCGAATTTTTATTTCTTTGGAATTGAAATGAGCATATGGCAATTAATTTAAAAAAATGGATCATTAGGAATGGCGGTTCATCTGGAGTGGACATTTAAAAATCGCTCTAGTGACAGCAATTTTCAAATTTGCTTAGATATTCGTAAAAAAATCAGATAAATATCACCATTAAAATTGGGGATTTACCTGAAAGTTCTAATTTAAAAATCTCTCCAGCAGTCACCATATTTGTTTTCTCGCAACTTAACTCGATATATACACTTTAATTAACGAAAGAAAGGCGTACTCCGTAAACCAACAAAATCGAACTTTTAATTCTATTTGCTCAGGATTTCGCTTAGTTCAAGCAATTCCAATGTGACGAACTTTCTTAATATCCTATTTAAATAGCGTTTTATACGTTTCCCAATACATTATTAAGATGCTCTCTATAAATTAACTCTGTAAGTTATATTTAGGAATCATATTTATTAGGTTATTTTATCGCATTTATTAGTGAACTTCTTCAATAGTCAGAATAAGCAGGATTGAATGGTATGCTGTATAAAAAACTAAACTTTACCCACACAAAACGAAATACTATTTTACATATTTCACAGTTTTAGTTTTGTATTGGGCCTATATATTCATAATAAAATAAATAAACATAAATACATTTGTATTTCTCTTCTTCAGACTACTGGCTTTACTTTTAGTTTCTTTTTTATTTTCTACTAGGCTACAATAATAGGCTACAACAGTCTTCCTCGATAGTCTAGTGGTTATGTTCCTTGCCTATAGTCCCCAAGGTCGCAAAATCAAACCCGGCCGGAATCTTGGATATATTAAATTTTGTATGCGTCAAATTGATCTAAAGTCTTTAATTTCTTATTCTTTGGAGTTGATGGATTTTTTCAGAATGGAAAAATCCAAGGGACAGGACCTTCGGGAGAGGCTTCATGCCGTGGGTCACGAATCTGAATATTTTCAGGTTCATAAATGTACCTCAAACCTGAATAAAAGGCATCTGAGTAAAATTTAAGCCGATTTTTTTCTCAATCCAATTAATTGGCCTACATTTGTTTCCAGCTAGATGTCTCCTATTTACTCACATATAAGCGGATTCTATTCCAGGAGTCCTTCTACATTAGTGGGCAAGTTAGGGTGAGAAATGGGCGAGTTAGTGTACACCAGATTAGTTGAGCGTTTACTTGTTTGTTAGCGGAATTTTGTGGGAAGTTGGCTGCACTGTCTGAGAAATGCCTTAAATTGTAAATATGGTGATTTTAGTTTACTTTAAACTCAACTTCTCACTTCACTTTAAGGCATTTCAGACTTCTGTTGTAAAAAATCGATATTATATTTCTCTCGGGTAATTATTTACATACTGCAACAATAAATTGTGTTTTTTTTTAATTTTTTATTCGAAAATATGTTGGTGTCATGTTGGCATAAAATCCTCTGATTCACTCTCAGTCTCCATAAATGTTTGAGTTAAAATATAAAATTATGGAATATTCACCTGAAAGGTCCGTCTCCTCAACTTAATTATTTAACTGTAGCGCTTTCGGGACTTCTGCCATCATTGGCAGGATTCAAAACTGGTGTTTCACTGAAGATCTGGTAGAGCGGGCTACATGTATTGGGTTCGTTTTCGTTTATCAGATTGTTGTGAACTTCCTTCATGATTTCCATCTCTTCGAGTACGTTTATCTTCGCTGGATTATTTTCTCTGTGCATTACTGTTAGGGTGTTTTCAATATTTAACACCCTAACAGTAATGCACAGAGAAAAACACCCTAACAGTAATGCACAGAGAAAATAATCCAGCAAAGATAAACGTACTCGAAGAGATGGAAATCATGAAAGCAGCTCACAGAGGCTATCTGATAAACGAAAACGAACCCAATACACGTAACCCCCCTCTACCAGATATTCAGTGAAACACCAGTTTTGAATCCTGCCGATAAATCCCGAAAACGCTACAGTTAAATAATTAATTAAGTTGAGGAGACGGACCTTTCAGGTGAATATTCCATAATTTTATATTTTAATTTTGAATAATACCTCAACGGAGCACATCATGAATCTTATAAAAGTTGTTTGAGTTACGTACATTTCTTATATGACTATGTCTTTACCCAAGGATGACTGGTTAATACAAACTGAAAGAATAGGCCAATTTAGTTTTGAACAGCAAAATAGTGTATTAATAAATAGAGTAGTCTATTTTCCTTTTGCGTCCAATTTTCAAATTAGAATATTTTATATTTTCCATTGTGTTTGTGTAAGAAGTTAGTCCTAGAAGGGATGTGTGTGGTGAGTTATTAATCGAATTGTAGAACTCTCCCTTTGCGACCGGGGCTGATACCTTGTTAGCGCTGTGCGGTTGTCAATCGCCATGTCGGCTTGTCTCCTTTGGTTTGCTCTTCACACGCACGCGTAATTAGATTCCGCGCACAAGACACGCTCAAACACGATTGTCGCAATTATCAATCCCCCTCCAGATCATTCGTTCAATTTCTTCCTTAAGCGCTCTAGAACAGTGGTTCTTTTTTCTCATCTTTGGTTCCTCAGAAACGTCTTCAAGTCTTCATAGAATAGCTTTGCTAATTGTTTGAGATTTGAGCTTGGACCTTGAGTATCGTAGTATTTATAAACTTTTTCATCATCATCATCGTCATCATCATTCACGGATTAAGCACATGTGGCTTGTTACGGTCTCATAGATTCTCATTCAAAAAGTTGAATCCATCTCTTTTTTGGTCTACCAACATTCCTGTCTCCTTTTGGTTTGTAATTACATGTATTTTTTGGTAAGCAATCATCTTTCATTCTTTGGACATGCTGTTTCCAGTTTTTTTCTAGATTATTTTATTCTATCTAGAAGTTTAAAAATATTTAGCTAATTTCTAATATATTCGTTTCTTCTTTTATCTAGAATTTGCAGTCAGCTAAACTTCCCAGAAATTTCATTTCAGTTGCTTCTATAATATTCTCTTCTCTTCTAGTTAAAACCCTAAACTCACTACCATTCAATAGTAAGGGGACTGCTATTGCTTTATAAACGGTTTTTTTCTCCCTGTTTTTTTATTTATTATATGAATATACTTGTTTATGACATTAAAACACGGTTGTATAAAGCGTTTGAACTGAGATAGAAGAATAAAATTTGCCGCCAGTCACGTTTAATCCAGGAACTGTGTTGTTTAAACAGTCATTTAAGGTTATATATTCCTAATCTAAGTTTATACTCAACTCACGAATTTTCTCGGATTAGCCCTACTCACCTTGAATCTCGACTATAAGGATATGTAGGGCCTATTTAGGATAATATGTAATTGGTTGTGAACTCTTAAAGGGAAGTTTCTGGTATTCTATGCCAGGTATTAGTTTGTCAAGATTTCCAACATGACAACACACGTTCCCGCAATAGGCAATTGTCAACATGTTTATTCTTATGTCAGATTGTGTTTTATATAGTAGGCCTATATTCAATGCTATTTCGTTATCTGAGAAAATGGGCAGTTTGCTGAATAATTGAGCAAGTTGTGTACGCCTCATTAGTTGGGTAATTGTGAACGCATTAATTTCTTATTATGTTTCAAAGTTGGGAATAATATTGGTTGAGTGAAGACAAATTATTATTTTTCATTGTAAGTCTAAATTACAATTTTAGGTTAGTTTTACCTCAACTTCCCATTTAAAATTAATGCATTTCTCGCATTTTCTTAAAAAAAGACTATATAAATTGTAGGCCTATATTCCTCAGTTAATAGGCCTATTATTCCTATTGTGTCAGGATAACCTCTACTTTCCTTCTAGGTTATTTAGTCGTAATAAGCACAATGCAATTATTAAACATTTCACTAAACATTTTATTTAATTCTTTAATTATCAACAAACTTCTATTCACAATTACAAATCCCGAAATAATCATCTTTTTAATTGTTATCTCGTTTAGAATAATTTCTCACTCACTGATAAATAAATTCTCCATAACTTATCGTCACACTGTTCACCGCAAAACTGGCTTTCGCAGACTGACTGCGGTCCTCTGCTTTCGCCCGTTTATAAGACGTGAGGAAATTCTGAAAACAGCTTCGAGATACACCGGTAGAACCGTCTGGTAACACACTCCAGACAATTTTGCCGGCTGTGCGGGTACTCTATATCGCCATGGTCGATTCGCCCGCGCAATTCAAACGTCGGTATGCGCGACACGTAACAATGTATTGCAACAATAATTTTGCGTGTTTTGTTTTTATTTAAATTTGTAAAGACTAATCCCTGTATAGAATTCACGGAAGTTTCTTTGTACAGTATCCCACATGCGTAAAATATTTCCATTGAAGTAAACTATTTTTATTATAAATGATAGATATTAAAACAATAACATTGAATGATTATTGGATGTATGGTTTTGCAAAAATGAGGTTATAAGTACCAACATGATGTAATATAATTATAACACAGTTAATAATGATAATAATAATAATAATAATAATAATAATAATAATAATATTAATAACAATAATAATATTAATAAGGTAAAGTATTCCCACTACAGGCCACACGAGACCCTTGGGGTAGTAGGAGGTTAAGGCTCCCACTTTTTCTTGACAATCCGCACTTGATGTCAGCCGGGTTGTTAGCCCTGCGTGACGGTCGCTTTTACCCCCATTGTTTGAATTGCTCGGGCGACGGCGGAAATAGGGATCTCGCATTGTTAGTGGATGGAAAAATTGCGAATTGAAAGACCAGTGGAAAATTTCGGTATGCGTCCGGACCTCATTTTGAAGGTTCTGTACGCATCTACCCTTCATGTCAGTAAAGTTCGATGCCAAAAACTTCTATACTAGAAGAATCTTGGTGACTAGCCGAGAAATTTCCTTCCCCGGCTTACACAAACATTTTATGTCAGGAGTGAGGAGTAAGTTGTGTTGTGACAGTAAACTGTAATCAGAAGAAACTGTGGCAAGGGAAATTATTAAGGACTGGACATAATTCTGCGACAGATAAACTCTAAAGCAAGATTAATTATTGAAGTAAGTTGTATGTAAAGTGTCGCTGAAACTTTATGGGAACCGAATAAAATTATTCAGAGATTTTACATGACATCTGTTCGTGTTTATTACGAAAAAAACAACGTGAGAGTTACTCTCCGATAGCGTGCGTCAGTATAATGTAGCCTACCACATTTTCCCTAATAAGTTATAGCTAATCAAGGATGCAAAAATTGAAATGTGAAATTTATTACCCCATGTGCCTATACCCAAATAGCTCGTTTTCAAACATGGCATTCTCTTGTTAATATAGTAATTCGTTGTCTTTAGTCTCTTATCCCCCTATGTCGGTGTTTTAAAATACAGGGTGTCCCATTCAAACCTCCCACATTTTAATTAATCATAACTACAAATTGTGCGGAATTATGAAATGAGGCCGCTATTAAACGAAACAGAAACTCGAAGGATTTTCATTGCCACACACTAAAACACCTCTATATGTGCACCATTTCTTCAATCGTTTCTTCTGAAACACGTATACGAGCACCTCCTGCTTCTTTTTTAACGCTTCCAGTCTCCAGAAACTTTTCAAGCCATGCCTGAATGGTCTTCCCATCAGGTGCATTTCCTCCATATTCTTTCCGGTAATTTCTTTGCTCTGTAGGCCTAATTATTGACTTCGTCTCTGCATACCAGAAAACAGTTTGTTTTCGTTGCCGTTTTTTGTCATTGTTGTCCAACATGCGACAGATGAATTAACTGCAACAATGAAAACAATTTTTTGTTTATTTTTTCTCTCTTTTAATACTAACCTCATTTCATAATTCCGCATACTTTGAGAGTTATGTTTAATTAAAATGTGGGAGGTTTGAATGGGACACGGTGTACATTAATGTAATGGTTTGGGGGGGGGTGATAATCGTGATGAAGAAATAGGAGGAAACCTCATTCAGACTCTTCGGATTTGGAACCTCCCGGAGTCTCGACGTTTTGCCTTGACCCAATGTACTCGGTAGGCTAGAGTTGTTAGGGTTAGCCAATAATTATATTTGGAAAATAAAGTTCCGAACTGAGATTAATTTTGTACCAAATTAGTTTGAGGCAAAACTAAATTATTATTGATTCATGTATTTTATGTATTTCGTGCTAAATGGCCGTGGTCTGGTTTTATTAAAACTCAACGTTTCGTCTACTACTGCGGTAGAAATCCTCGATTCTGCGTGTTCTTTGACTTCTTAACTCTTCAAATGTCGGCTGCAGTCTACAGCCGACATTCGAAGAGTTAAGAAGTCAAAGAACACGCAGAATCTCCTGAGGATATCTACCGCAGTAGTAGACGAAACGTCGAGTTTTAATAAAACCAAACCACGGCCATTTAGCACGAAAGGCATAACATACATGAATTAAAATACCTGCCGTGAAAGTCTACAATTTTACGTAAATTATTATTGATTGTTGTAAACTGAAAGACATAATAGTGTCCACTATTCTATCTTACACTAGTGAATAGCCGGCGTGCACTCCTGCACCTAATAAATTAAATGTGTTTTTATTTTTAGTTGTATATGTTAAAAGAAGATTATGAGTTAATTAAGTTGTATGATATACATTGCGACAAATCAAACATGACAATTGCTAGAGTGAATTTTTAATTTCGCATTTCAGGTAAACTCCCACTCCTAATGGCCAGATTGTGAGATTTGTTTTTGTACAACACCTTCCTCGGTTTATTTTAGTAGCATATACTGAGTTTCATTGTGAAATATAAAAAATTGCGACCGCTAGAGGGATTATTAGTTAAATTTTTCTTTCAAGTGAACTCCTACACCTAACGTATTTAGAGATTAATAGATAGCGACTAAACCCACTCCGTAACTGAAAACCTATATGAACAAATTTTCATAACAATTGACCGACTAGTTTTCGAATTTTGCGAGCACAAACATACACAGACTCAATTTTTATATCCATCCATCCATAGCAATTCTGCCCGAGGACAGGTCTTTCACTGCAATCATAGCATTTTAATGCTATGCTTTGCAGCTTTATTACGGAATTATAGGTGTGGTAGCTTCCCGTTGCTTTCCACACTGGTGAAAGATGATGATAATGATAAGGATGATGATGACGGCCGGATGATTTTCAGGGACTGTTGGGCCATGAGCTTCCTGACATTTGTCTTACAGATGAGGAAAAACACCGAAAAAACCTCACCCAGGAGCCTGTCCCGACCGGGAATCGAACCCGGGCCCGCTGCGTGACAAGGCAGTATGCTGCCTCGAGACCACAGCGGTGGACAATTATATATATATATAAGTTAATTATGAAACATTAATTTCTCTGCTAGGCACCAAGTAGGCCCATTGGTTATTAGAAATTGAAATGTTATTTTTCACACTAGGCCGAAGTTACCTTCAAGACTGAAGTAGAAAAAATCTCACGGTGGTCAATTATAATGTAATTTTATTATTTTAAAAATCTGTTATAGTAGGCTATGTACGTAACTTAATTATAATTTTTATTATTTTCTGGATAATGAAAATAAGGTTTACTTCATTCTGAGAAATTTTGGTCATTTTTTAAACAGAAGGAACAAGACTATTCTGTGGCGGTGATGTGGGGGAACGACATGGGGTTGCTCAGATTTCCCATTGGTCATTAAAACTAGTCCGCAAATTGTTGTGGAGGCGTTCTGATTTCTTTCTTGTGGCGAGGAGAGGGAGGGGAACTCAGTCAACAAGTAATAACAACTTCTCTCTCTCTGACGTAAAATTCAACCTCCAACTGGATAAAACAATATTCATTTATTTTAGCAGTTTATTTGTAATATATTCTTAAGTCATATTGGACATTAAAAACTAAATTTTTAATTATATATATTACTTTAAATATATTTAGACGTACATTTTATTGATGAATCGATCACTAATAGAAAACTGTACAGACTAACTATTCAAATGACTTTGAGGTCATTTTTTTTTTTTTCACAGAGATACAGTAGACACTTGTGAAAGGCTGTAAGAAAAACATTGCCTTAGTGCAGAGCTACAGGACTTGCGCCGATTTGAGTCCCATGGGTGGAATTTTTTTTCTTATGGGATTTCGGCCAGTGTGGGATCATTCCCCACCCAGTCTGTCTATAATGACGTAACAGCCCAATGTTGAGCCTTGGTTTCTCTTTTGTTAGGAGTTACTAGACCAAGTTAATTTAGTTTTGGTTATTCTGAATTGTACAAATATGCAGGCAAACAGTTCCATGAAAGACTGTTGTCCTTCTTTAATAATGTTTTCAAAAATGCAGATATACCACAAGAATGGAAGACAAGCATTGTTATACCCCTGTTCAAGAAAGGAGACAAGAGAAAATGGACAACTATAGGGGAATCAGTTTGTTAAACACATGCTACAAAATGTATGCAGACATTTTAAATGGAAAATTGAAAAGTTTCAGTGAAAAATTCTTTATGGAATGTCAAAATGGATTTAGAAAAAAGGACGATCTTGTATTGATTCAGCATTTTCTGTAAAATTATTGCTTGAAAAAAGAAGAGAATTCAACTTAGAAACACATTTTGCTTTCATAGATTTTGAAAAAGCATTCGACACAGTCAAGAGATCAAAACTTAAATATATTGGAAGACAGAAATATACCAAATTTACTTCTGCAGAACATATAAAATATTTACAAAGACAACACCATCATTAAATAACAGATTTTCTGAAGAAGGAATTATAAATCGTGGTGTGAGACAAGGCTGCCCCCTATCCCCTACACTGTTTGCAATTTATATCAATGAAGTAATATGTTGCTGGAACAAGACATATAAATTTGTTATAAGAATATCAGAAAATTGAAAATTAAACACCCTATTGTTTGCAGATGACCAAATAATAATAGCAAATTCAGAAGGTAATCTACAGAAAGGTCTGTATGAACTTAACAAAATTACAGAAGAAAATGGTTTGAAGATATCTACAGAAAAAAAACAAAAATTATGGCATTTCAAGGTGTAGATCCTGTTAGAAGTAAAATTGTACTGGGACAATAAAATTTTGGAGCAGATGAATCATTCTACATATCTAGGATGCAATATTTCATATGAAGAAGAAAAGGATGTAAATGCAAAAATATCTAAATTTTTAAGAATTTTAGGGTTAATAAATTCTATGTTCAAGCCACAGTTAGTCCAAAAGCATTCAAGATTAAAAGTGTATAAAACACCGGCTCTTCCAACTCTTTTTGTATGGTAGCGAAGTATGGACGTTGAAACAGAAAGATATACAGAGACTTAGATCTGCTGAAATGAGATACCTTCGGAGGACTGCAGGATACACACTACTAGATCACAAAAAAAAATGAAGACATCTTAGAAGAATTACACATGGAACCTTTAGAAAACAAAATTTCTGATTATAAGTCAAGATGGATGCAACATGTTCATCGAATGAAAGATCACAGAATACCCAAACAAATGTTAAGATATCAACCTGCAGGAAGAAGAAGACCAGGACGTCCACTCAAAAGACTTTTGGATGGTGTTTCTCTTGAGGCCGAAACAGGTCAACAAATGACCTAAATTCGTGAATGTACTATGATGATGATGATGATATTCCCCTAAAGATGTTACGAATGGTATGAGGTCAACATATCAATCCAATGAGACATCTAGTAGACAACTAAGATATTAATACGATGAAGAGGATCAGTAAATTTTGCTTAGATGCTTCCTTATTCAGGCTTAAGGATCTTTTTCGAGCCTGAAAATTTTCAGACCTGGACCCACGGCTTTAAGTCTCTCCCGGAGGATTTTGCCTTGGATTTTTCAATCCTAAAAATCCATCGACCCCGGCCGAGTTTGAATCCGCGACCCTCGGGACCAGAGACAAGGAACAAGCACTAGTCCACCGCGGTCGACTACGTAGAACGCCTATAAGAAAAATTTTGCCTTAGTACAGAGCTACGGGACTTGCGCTGGTGCGAGTTCCCATTGGGGGAAATTTATTCTTATGGGATTTCGGTCAGTGTAGGATCGTTCATCACCCAGTATCGTGCAGAATTTGGCTAGCTGCAATAAGTTGCGGTTGAGAAAACCAGTTACAACGGTTGGGGGACTGAAAATTCTGACCACATATCACCCCTACACTGGATGGATGATCGTCAACCTCTGTGACGAACACATGCGGATGTGAGACCAGCATCCTTGTAGGCCTATCGCGCCATGGATTTTTTTGGTGTCAGAAAATCTACTGTTAACGAACTTTTCAAATTATTTTAGTAAACCATTAAACTAAAATTAAAGTGTGGTTAGTAAAAAATAAAAAAAATACTCCATATCGCGATAGGCATAGGAGGCTCTTGGCCTATCAGCAAGCTGTTAGCCTCACATTCATATATATGCCAATTATACAAGGTGATTCAGAATCAGTATTACGGTATTTTACGGATTGTAAGACGCACTTTTTTCTTTGAAAAATTGCCTCCAAAATACAGGTGCACCTTATACTCGAAATTAATATAAAAATGTCCAGTGTTAGAATTAAAATTCCCGTCAGTCTTAAAAACGGCCATATATTCGATGCTGCGGAAATTATCTCTATCTGGCAACATTCGATTTAACTGGCAGCAGCAGTGCACCGATGCGACGAACATCTACTGTATAATCTACTTTCGTCAAATCTTGGTTAATGTTACTCTCCCACTTCACTCTTGGCCTACCTAGCGGCTGCTTTCCCTATGGTTTTCCTAGAAGAATTTTCCAAGCTCCTCTCTCGCTCTTCTTTCGTGCCACATGTCGTGCCCATATGTTCGAGACTTATCTGTTCTTATTAAGTCTGGTTTCCCATAAATATCTTAGGTCGTATAGCTCATACTTTTTTTCGTTTGCCTGTCTGTTATTTTTCTTTGGCCCAAATTTTTCTTAAGAATTTATTCTCAAATATTCGTAATCTTTTCTCCTCCCATAAGTAAGAATCATGAACTGAGAGAATAACAGTTTTATGTAGTTTCAGTTTAACGTTTTTTGAGAGAAGTATTGACAAGAGTCCCTGCAAATGCTCAATGGCATGCATTTCCAGAATTACGTTAGCCAAGTTTAGTTTCTTTGTACACTTCATTTCTGCTTGTATCTATTGTTCCTAGGTATTTTTTTCAGCCACTTCATCAATATTCCCTTCATTTGTCTATAACTGTCCATTTCGATTTATATAAAGTATTTCTGTGTGTGACCATATATTTAGTTTGATTGATATTCAGTTCCAGCCCCAATTTCTTAGTATTACTCAATGAGGTGTGCGTGGGGCCCTTAGTATCTCCTCCCTATCGCCTAATAATACTGCATCAGTAGCATAAACTGACAGCTTATTAATACTATTGAATCTGGATTTATACTTCGAGTAGGCATATTTATTGGTAGGCCTGTATTTTAAAGCTTTTTTTTTGTTATTATATAATATATATGTCCACCGCTATGGTCTCGAGATAGCGTGCTGCCTTGTCAGGAAGCGGGCACGGGTTCGATCCGGTCGGAGCAGTTTTCCTGGATGAGGTTTTTATCGGGGTTTTTCCTCACCTGTGAGACAAATGTCAGGAAAACTTTAAGGCCTAAACGGTCCTCGAAATCATATGACCATCATCATCATTCTTATCATTATCATAAGTAATGCCACGAGTGATTTCCAATTTATCTAGAGAGTTTGGAAATCAAGAGTGGCATTTGTTAGGACTATTTAACGAATAAAATTAAGCTGTTTACTCACAAATGATTATTTAACTACAGTTATTTTAAATTATTTATATATTTATGTAAACGGCTATGTTTGAAAACAAATGAGAAACAATAGGTACGCTTCATCTGCTTCTTTTGTTTATCACTGCAACCAGATCATACTATTTGTTGCCAAAGGAACGCAATATTGTAAGAATGCTCTCTGGTGGAGAAAAAATTAAACACATCAAACTGTATATTAATTCATTTCTGATGTCGTATGATGTAAATATGACAATTATATTTTTCTGGATTGTTAGCTGGGAAAAAAATACATTTAAGAAAGTGCAAACAGTGGTTTATTTTTGGTGGTATAATAAATTGCTACAAATGTTTTTATATTAACTCCTGCAAGCGCTATGTGTTGACATCTATGCACTATATATACAATCTGGTAGCCGTATTTCTTATAGGCTCAGCCACTGCAAAATAATGGTCAGACCTGTTCAGAATATTAAAAAGGAGGAGCTTTCTTTAATATGGTAAATATAACACTGATAAATATTTCGTGAAACACGACTCTGATTGGTTGTAAAACAGTAATCATTGAAACGTGATTGGTCAATGACTCCCATTTGGGGCATGAGTTAAATAGTCACCATCATCCTTCACCGGTGTGGAAAGCAACGGGAAGCTACCACACCTACAATTCCCTAGTAAAGCTGCAAGCATAACATGAAAATGCTATGGTTGCAGTGAAACACCTGCCCTCGGGCAGATTACTATGGATGGATATTATGTAAATGTGATTTTTTTATTTATTGACATTTGTTATCCAAAATTAATTTTAATAGCTCCATTAATTCTGTCATATTTTTTTATATTTTTTTGTCTAATACCATTTATATCAGAAATGAAATTACGTAAATAACTAAATTCAACTACTCGTTCAATAACTATGTTTTCCTTCTGTTTATATTTAAACTCTCTTAAAATCCTTTTAACACATACCGGTACCCATTACTTTGCTTTTATTATCATAAGTAATGCCACGAGTGATTTCCAAATTATCGATAAATTCACGACTCACGAAATGAGGCTTGAATTTATCTAGAGAATTTGGAAATCAAGAGTGGCATTTGTTAGGACTATTTAACGAATAAAATTAAGCTGTTCACTCACAAATCATTATTTAACTATAGTTATTTTAAAATATTTATATATTTAATGTAGTCCCGCGCCGTAGCCGAGCGGTTAAGGTAGGAAGCCTTGCCGCAGAGCTACGGGACTTGCGCTGGTTCGAGTCTCCCTCGGGGAAGAAATTTTCTCATGGTATTTCGGCCAGTATGGGACCGGTGCCCACCCAGCATCGTGAGGCAATTGGGTAGCTACAATAAGTAGCGGCTCCAGGTTGAGGAACCAGCTATAACGGCTGGGGGATTCGACATGCTAACCACATGTCACCCCTACACTGGCTGTTGATCATCTACCTCTGTGATTAACACATGTGGATGTGAAGGGCCAGCAGCCGGCTGGTAAAAGGGCAACCGCTGAAAAGTGGAAAGACCCTCAATCGGAATATATTTAATGTAAACGGCGATGTTTGAAAACAAATGAAAATCGATTGGTACGCTTCATTTGCTTCTTTTGTTCGATCACTGCAACGAGATCATAATATTAGTATTGCCAAAAGATCGCAATGTTGTAAGAATGCAACTTAGTGGAGAAATTTATAACCAACGTTATAGGTATTAATTAATTTCTGATGTCCTATGATGTAAATATGTCAATTATATTTTTCTGCGTCATTTCCTGGAAAATAATTTGTTTAAGAAAGTGCAAACAGTGGTTTCTTTTTTTTTTGTGGTATAATCAATTGTTACAAATGTTTTTATATTATCTCTCGTATGCGCTACGTGTTGACATTCATGCTCTATATGTACATTGTGGTAGCCGTTTCTTCGAGAGTCAGTCACTGCAAAATAATGCTATGACCTATTCAGAATCTTAAAAAAGGAGGTGCTTTCTTTATTATGAAACTTTAGTTGGTAAATTTTAGGCGAAACACGACTGTGATTGGTTGTAAATAAAAAATCATTGACATGTGATTGGTCAATGACTCCCATATGGGGCATGATTTAAATAGTCTAAATAATTAATCGTGGTGTGAGACAAGGCTGCCCCCTATCCCCAACACTCTTTGCAATTTATATCAATGCAGTAATATGTTGCTGGAACAAGACATATAAATTTGGAATAAGAATATCAGAAAATAGAAAATTAAACACCCTATTGTTTGCAGATGACCAAATAATAATAGCAAATTCCGAAGATAATCTACAGAAAGGTCTGTATGAACTTAACAAAATTACAGAAGAATATGGATTAAAGATATCTACAGAAAAAACAAAAATTATGGCATTTCAAGGTGTAGATCCTGTCAGAAGTAAAATTGTACTGGACAATAAAATTTTGGAGCAGGTGAATAATTTTACATATCTAGGATGCAATATCTCATATGAAGAAGAAAAGGATGTAAATGCAAAAATATCTAATTTTTTAAGAATTTTAGGGTTAATAAATTCTATCTTCAAGCCACAGTTAGTCCAAAAGCATTCAAGACTGAAAGTGTATAAAACACTGGCTCTTCCAACTCTTTTGTATGGTAGCGAAGTATGGACGTTGAAACAGAAGGATATACTGAGACTTAGATCTGCTGAAATGAGATATCTTCGGAGGACTGCAGGATACACACTACTAGATCACAAAAAAAATGAAGACATCTTAGAAGAATTACACATGGAATCTTTAGAAAACAAAATTTCTGATTATAAGTCAAGATGGATACAACATGTTCATCGAATGGAAGATCACAGAATACCCAAACTAATGTTAAGATATCAACCCGCAGGAAGAAGAAGACCAGGACGTCCACTCAAAAGACTTTTGGATGGTGTTTCTCTTGAGGCCGAAACAGGTCAACAAATGGCCTAAATTCGTGAATGTACTATGATGATGATGAATTAATTCCAGCATTATATTAATATGAATATCTATTTAAATTTATAGCCTGTGCAAACATTTAAAATGTATAACGTATTTAATAATTAGGTTATGTGAAGATGGAATATTCATATTACTTAACATTTCATAGCTCCTGAAACTGGGCTAGATCTTGAGGTAGAATGGCAGCCTCAATAGGTAGACAGGATGTTTCTGATCGAGTGCGGAAGCTGATGAATGCCTGCAGTTCGAGCTCCTTCCTCCCGCATCAAACTCCGCCGTTCTGCCCACATCGTCCGGTTCACACTCCATTAATTTCATAATCCTCGCCAACTTCTCTTCCATTTTTTTACTAACTGTCCTTTAATTTCATTTTACTTTACTGGAAAGTTATTAAATTCAATAGAAAATTATATGAATAGTATGAATTATAAATTTAATTTAGGGTGATAAGTATCGTTTTCTTCACCAAAGCATAAAACTAGACTCTAAAAAAATACATGAATTTGAAATGATAGCATAATAATTAGAATTTAAACTTATATTGCCAACAGTTTTTTCTTCAATTATTCTAAAATTATTTTTTCCTTACTGTTAAGGACGAAATAGGTGAATTCCATATACAATTTGACGTAACACATCATCATCATGAACAAATTCGTTTTAGGCCATGTGGCCTGTACGGTAAACCTAGCGAAGATGGTCTTGATCTTTCCACCGATGTTTTGGTCTTCCTTGGTCCCTATGTCCAATTGGGGTATATTGGAATGCCAATTTTGGAAGTCTATTTCTTGCCATTCTCCTCAGATGATTTTTCCATTCTTGTTGGTATCTTTGTATATCTTCATTTAAACTTGTTACTCCAAGTTTTCCTCTGATAATAGTTATCCTTTGGTTATCCAGTCTATTAACTCCTAACAATGATCGTAAGAAGCGCATTTGGCTTACTTGAAGTTTATGAGAGTTTCTTTTATTTAAAATCCAAATTTCACTTCCGTATTTTAGAGCAGCTTTTGATGTGATGTTATGTAATCTTAGTTTTGTCTGTGTCCTCATCTGTTTACCAAAATGTCTTACACCCCTGACGTAACACATAAAAATTAAAATGTCTTCCCTGATTCCCAAAGCGGTAGGCCTATATGGACTATTAAAAATATTTTCAAGTGCCTACATCCCAAAATATTGCAGAATTTGAATAAACTTAAACGTAACAAAGAATTGTTATTAATTTTTTATTAGAATTGTTACAACGCTTAGAAGCGTTAGTTGTTACGCCTGTTACCTTTATTTTATATAATTAGTGACTAAAGTTTATTAGAACACTAGCTAATACCCGGCGTGCGCTACAACGCCTAAATAAATGACAATTAATGTGCTTTTATGTTTAGTTGAATAAGTGGAAGGAAAAAAATTATAAATTTATATTTTTTAGATACCCCGTGCTGATTACCCGGCGTTGTTTGGGAATCTACTTATCCCGATCTTCTTGACATAAATGAGCTGAAATAGAAAATTAATGTGTTTTATGTTTAGTTAAATAAGTAAAGGAAACAATTTATATCGTAATTATTTTTAGATACACCGTGCTGTTTACCCGGCGTTGTCCGGGAATCTACTCATCCCGATCTTCTTGGCATAAATGAGCTGAAAGACGAAAATTAATGTATTTCTTATGATTAGTTGAATAAGTAAAATGAAAAATAATTATAAATATATATCGTAATTATTTTAAGATTCCCGTGCTGATTACCCGGTGTTACCCGGGAATCTACTTACCTCGATCTTCTTGGCAAAAATGAACTAAAAGACAAAATTCGTTGGTGTGAGTTATCCGTAAAAGAATACCCGCCATATGCTGCTATGCTTGCACAGGAATATACGTACTTGTCTCGATCTTCTTTGCATCAATAAGAGACAAAAATGGTTGTTGTGAGTTATCCTTAAGAGATAAATATATGCTGTGGCGGATGTTTTTGTAGAGCTTTTTGAGATATTCAATTTTGTGCACATTAATTTTCTGTATTTGTTATGGTTTAGGCAGCGTAAGCCATTTAATCGTCCAAAAAGCTACTTTTTTTCACGTTTTCCACTACCACTGGCACCTGTAAAGAATTTATGCACCTGTAAAGTCTGCTGTTATTTCACCACATCCTTAGTGGCTAATATAGGATATTCTTCACTGAATTGTTTAAAAGAATTCAAAATAATTAGTTATCCTCCGTTTTTAAACATCTTTTTTATAATTATACAGAAACGGCCATTTTGAAGCAATTGAAATTCCAACGTATTCTACATTGCGTATGCTTAGCAATAAAATAATGCTCTATCTATAATCTCCTGCATGACTTAGAAGTGTGCTAGATAATACATATTTTTATTTTCATTATTTCGAGTGTTAAATAGGGAACTACATTATCTTACAAGCTCAAAGGTAAAATCGTTATTCTACAAATTCTACCAATGAAAATGCAATCATACATCTGCTTTGTTAACATTAGAATTAGCTCTAAGGAGTTATAGACCTAGCGATTCAATTCTGTTTGTTTGTGTAGGCCTATATATATATATATAGGCTATATATATATATATATATATTATATATATACACACATATTAATTTTTTAGAGAAACATTTTAAGAAGAATATTTGGATCAAATAGTGGAACTGATAACTGTTGGAGAATCAAAACAAACAAAGAAGTAAACAAATTAATGAAAAATCAGAATATAGTAAACCATATAAGATCTCTTAGAATTGGTTGGCTTGGACATTTGATAAGAATGGATGAACAGAGACTGGTCAAAAAACTCTACAAATGGAAACCTATAGCAGGTAGAGCTTTTGGAAGACCGAAGATCATATGGGAGGATGACACAATGAACGATCTAAAGAAAATGAAAGTGACTAGTTTGAATATGGCAAGAGACAGATTAGCATGGAGGAGGATTGTTAAGAAGGCCAAAGCTTTCACTTTTGAAGTTGTCGTGCGTTAAGATGATTATATATATATATATATATATATATATATTTGTAAATTCTGCTATAGGTGTTATGTTGATTTAGTTCTGAAGTCTAAATATTCTATATATCATGGATTAACATTTTTTTTCAATGCCACCTGTTTGTCATTCGACATTTCAGGAATTCTCTCCTGGCATTGGCGTATTGTAACCCATTTCTGAAGTTGGGCCGGCTGGAAAGCGGGGTTACGCTGCCCCAATGATAGAATGGGTGATGACGATGGATAATGATGATCCAGGAGAGGCTTTAAACCTGAACTTAATCTAATAAGGTGAATATGATATTGATGGCCAAATGATGTTCGGGGACCGTTTGGGCCTTAAAGTATCCTGACATTTGTCTTACAGGTGAGGAAAAACCCCGAAAAAACTCACCCAGAAAACTTGTCCCGAACGGGGATCGAACCCGGACCCGCTGCGTGACAAGGCAGCACGCTACCTCGAGACCATAGTGGTGGACTTATGAATTAACGTAGTATGACAAGGTTATCACATACCTATTTGGTGGATGTGAAAAATTCTCTATTTTTCCCTGTAATTTAAAGTTTTTTTACGGATTAACGAAGAGAGAGAGAGAAAAATTGACGGAAGGAATGATGGTTTTGTCCGGATGGTATAAATATATGTATGACATCTGCTACCATAAAATCAAATTGGATGTGTAGATACTGTCGCTGGCTGTTAATGATGTAACGTGCCCCCCCTCCTCCTCTTACCCTCGATTGAAAAGTAAGACTATGGATTGACTGCATGAGGGATCAAATCCCAGAGGACAGGGGTTGGTTGACTCAACCAAATGCAGTGAGTCACTAGAACTATGCTCTATGCTGCATGCTAAAGGTCATGCCACGTATCTAAGCTCAGCTTTATTCTCTATTTTGTGAATTATCTCCATTAGCACTAGCACTACACCAACTGGTGTAATTTATTTGGTACGGATCGATGAAGATTTTTTTATTACGTGGGTGGTGTTTTTGTGATGGACATTTAACATAACTTTCAAAAGCTTTATAACATTCACATTAAAACAGGAGATTTAGGACATTTAAATCTTAAATTAAAAATGATTAATACAACTTTTTTGTAAAAGATCTAAGTATTTATTCTAAATTTGTTTGTCGCAAAAAAATAATGATTTCGATAATGAAAAATATTTCTTAAATTATTTCAACTCTTCAAATAATTAGTTATACAATTGATTTTAAACACGGTTGAGTAATAAGATAAAAAACTTAAAATAGGTACCTTTTGGCAGGAGCCATCGTCCTCAACTGTGTGAAAATATATTTAAAATGTTATCTGGAGGTCTTTCGGAAGTTAACTTTCATCATCAGCAGGATGAGTATCTGCTACTAGTTGTTATTGTTTACGACGATGTATACTCAAAGTGTCTGTAGCAAGTGTGACTTGTTTTTGACGAAACAAATCAGATGCTAGTAGCAGATGCTCATCCTGCTGATGATGGAAGATGACTTCCGATAGGCCTCCAGATAAGTTTAAATATAATATTTTAACACAGTTGAGGACGACGGTACCTGCCAAAAGGTACATATTTTAAGTATTTATCTTATGACTATTCACCTCAACGGAATTAGATATGAATTTTATTAATATTGTTGAGTAAATTTATAAAAAGTTAATTATTTAAATATATAAACTAATATTTATTTTAATTGAGCATAGATATATTTAAATTTTTTAAGTGGACAATTATAATATAGGCCTATCTAGTATCATTATTAGACATCTACCAATAGGAATATAACATTTAGTCATGTGACTTAGTTAATATGTGGAGATTTTTGTATGGCGATGTATCTATTACATCAATGAAGCTTGAGAATATTAGGTCTACCATTACGAAAAATTGTATACGTTGATGAAACGGATATATGAAAAATTCAATATATAATAGATTAATTAAAATACAGTATTTATTGATGCATATGTAACCAACATGTATTGTAAGTAGATTGACAAATAGATAACCTATCTTATTGATTTAAAAGGGAAATGCATATGCTGGAAAGACACGCCTTGAATTGTTCTAAAACAAGATCTTGGAATAATTAAAGAACATGATGTAAAGCCTAAAGGAACAGAGAAGAAAAATCGGTGGAGAAATATCGAACACTTGTTTTTTATTAGAAAAAAAACATTTGAAAAGTTTCTCTTAATTTAGTTCTGAAAAAAAAATATAACAAATAATTTTATAAGCTATACTTAAAAGTGTCACGTGTGCAACAACTCCTGATATCTTGAGGAAAAGAATTCCAGGAGCAGGCAGAGGCTACTGCGAAAGAAGTATAATAAGAAGTGCTGCGGAGAGGGATTGTTAGCAGGCTATTATTTAACGACCAAGTGTCAATATTGTGATAACTTCTCAAATCTGGACGCCAGGTAACTAGGAGTGTAAGACTTCAGAAGCTTGAAAATAAGTGAAAGAGAGTGCAATTTACGGAGACTGAGCCAAGAGAGATTATTGAACTGTTCGGAAATATGATCATAACGGTGGATGTTGAAAATGAAACAAACGCAAGCATTATGAACCCGCTGCAGTCTCTGCGACAAGTTACAGTTTAGGTCATTATACATAACGTCACAATAACCGAAGTGTGGCAACGGAAGATTCTGCACAACATCGGGAACGCACTGTACACATCATCACACATAGGTCACCAAACAAAACTCTTCTTCCCGAACATCCATACCAGGCAAGAAACCGAACTAAATCCAGCACTCATACTCGAACAATTCCTCACAGACCATGGGAAATTCTAACAGTACCTACATAGAACTGGAAAAGCAGCCTCACCGAAGTGTCCATACTCAGATGACAACCAAACAGCTATGCATTTTCTACTTCACTAAACCTACCAAAAAATAAATAAATAATACTTTAAAAAACTAAAACCATACGCTTTATCAGAAAATCGAACTAAAAAAATGAAAAATAATTTTAATTTCCAACACGCTTGGGATAAAATTAAAGTGGCCAACAAAACAATCATCTCCAACACATCTAGAATAAACCTAGAGTTATCTGCAAAAAAATAATTTTACCATCAAAAGCGTGGGGTGCTCTTATCAATTAATATATTTGACAATAAACAGATATTGGTAAAAGTAAAGTCTCTAAGAAGAAAACGTAAAAACCATAACAAGCACCCCACGCTTTTGATGGTAAAATTATTTTTTTTTTGGAGATGACTCTAGTTTTATTATAGATGTGTTGGAGATGATTTTTTGTTGACCACTTTAATTTTATTCCAAGTGTATTGGAAATTAAAATTAATTTTAATTTTTTAGTTTGGTTTTCTAATAAAGCGTGTTGTTTTAGTTTTTTTAAACTATTATTTATTTTTAAATTTTTAAGTTTGGTTTTCTAATAAAGCGTGTTGTTTTAGTTTTTTTAAACTATTATATATTTTTTTAATTTTTAGTTTGATTGTCACAAACCGAAATCCCATGAAAATTTAATTGCTTACGATATTTTTAGTGTCTAGACACGAATACAATTATATATTTTTTAAAATTATTGTTATCTAACATTATTATAATATTTTTAAATATTTTATTATAGATAAATAGTTACAATTAATCGTATCCTTCTCATATTTTTTGGATAAATTACAATGTGACAAGTTTACAAAATTATCATTAATATTTTACAGAATAAGATAAAAATGTAAATATCTCTAAATTCGATACTATTGTAGTATGAGGTAAAAGTAGTATTCTAAAAAAATCCTCAGGGCCGGATTTGAACCAGTGACCTATGGATTACTGAAATTATATACCGCTATAGTCCACCGTTCTACCAACTGAGCTACAAGAGGTTATAATATTAATTTCTTACAACGATGGACTAAAAAGTCAGTAAGTCCGCAACCTATTACCGGTATATATTATTTATGAAATTATTGTATTGTCATTGGTCCTTTACAAGTATACAAAGTTTCAAGTCGATCAAATATTTTAAGTGGGTGAAAATCGTGTTGAAAGATTCTGTTACATAGATAGATACAGGTCAAGCTAATATAAAGCGTGTAAAAACATACCAGTGCACATGAAGAACCCGAACATAGTGGTGAGAAAAGTGATCAAAATGCCACGAACAATCCAGTTCATAAATTAAATCTTCAAGTCAATAGAATAAACATTATAAGCGAATGAGACTAAAGTGAAAACTACGAAGCAATAACTGGACCACAGTGTAGACACTAACTCACACACTCTACAATGAAATATAAATTTTCATATTTTAACACATAGCATTTATTAGGCAAAGTACCCTGCGATATACCCACTGGATAAAACGCAGATGTAGGAATTTGTTTAAAAAAATGGTTTGTTTTCAGGAAACTGGGAGAAACCTCCTTGAATTTAATTAAGGGGGTGATGGATGAAATTGTCGACATTTTCGGTCAAATTTAGCATTTTTTTTTTGTATTAAGAAATACTACGTACCTTAAAGCATAAGATGGTGAAATTTTAGTGTCCTATGGCGCTTGTAAGTCTCCCTAATGACTGTAGGAGGACACGTATGCTACATTCTAATTTAACTGCATGCAAAACTTTCAAATAGGCTTTTCCACACTTTTATTTTCATTGCATTTCAACACACTCAAATAAAAATAGCATTGCCAAATTTAATGATAGAAGCACACAATTTTAACTGCATGCCCCACACACTATGACTAATAATTCTATGCATGGATTTTGAATCAACATTGATAGTTTTTTAAATAAAAAATAAAATATGTGCAGTAATTTAAAAAAATTCATATGCAGAGGATGTATATATTTTTTTCTTCCATTGTTATAATGATATAGAAAAGTTAATACATAGTGTTGTTCTAAATAAGTCAGTGGTCGTGTAGAAAAAATAATAAAAAAATTACTACAAAATTATAATAATAATAATAATAATAATAATAATAATAATAATAATAGCTTTATTTTACCTGGCAGAGTTAAGGCCTTAAGGCCTTGTCTACCACTCAACCAGGTATTATTAACTTCATTTTGTTAGGTTAGTGTTAGTATACACTTCAGTAAATAATGTGCATTTTAATTTATTTGGCTCAAGTATAGAAACACTTATCCTCGATTTTTCAGTTTATCGTTGTGAGAATTATAACTCTTCTTCTGAATTTAGTAACATTTTTAAATATTTAAAACAATTTTTATAACTTAATGGGACTTATTAAAAATTTTAATATGAAAATTTTTAAATGGATGTCCTTCAATAACTCACAAACCTATAAGCCTAGAAGGTTGAAACTTTAATATAATATCACCTATTATGGCATGAATAAGTGAACAATAAATCAAGTATGTAGCTTAAAAACTGTAGAAAATAGAAATATCACCCGTATTTATATTAATAGATGAGTTGGAGAAAATGTTTTAACATGTCACCTCACAAAGTTGCGTGTCTTCACGATACCGGTTTCAAAAGTAATACTATTCTTCAGTCAAATTCCAAATTGGAATTTGTGAGGTGAGATGTTAACATTATCTCCAAATCATCTATTAATAAACCTCCTTGATTTTAGCTTTAATACATTTACTGATAATATGCGTCTAAATAAATAATTATTTCTACATAAGACTAGTATATTTATCCTGAATCGTTGATCCTATCCGTTAATATATGCGAGTATGAATTCCTGCGTCGCGTTAATGTTTATGATTCTGTAAATCTTTTTTTAATCAAGCTTAAAATGGCACTAAATGTAAACTTGACAGAAAATATCCAGCATAATTTAATTTAGTAAGATTGTAGAATAACTTGTTTTTAAAGGGGGAAGAAAAGGTTGTAAAAAAGATGCGTCACCTACGTTTAAACCATTATCTTCACCCCTCACTGTACTAACTCTACTTCGCATATGCTATTACCATCTTTAAAAAAATCATTGTTGGCAAAGCAGCTACACACTGTACATCATTTTAAATGTCACAAATCTTGTATTTTCAAACCAAGTGTCTTTAAAATATAGAATGGAAATATAGACTTGTGTCACATTAAAAAAATAAACTATAATTTTCTCATAAGTAATGCCACGAGTGAGTTCCAAATTCTCTAGATAAATTCACTCTTCACTTCGTGAGTCGTGAATTTATCGATAATCCAACGAATAAAATTAAGCTGTTTACTCACAAATCATTATTTAAGTTATTTAAAAATATTTATATACTTACTGTAAACGGCGATGTCTGATAATAAATGAGAAATGTTTGTTATGTTTCACTTGTTCATCACTGCAACCAGATCATTTACATTCGTGCACTATATATACAATCTGGGAGCCACTTGATAAAATAAAAGCGATAAATTGAAAGTGATAAAATCGAGATGAAAAATGACTGGGATTGGTTGTAAATCAAAATTCATTAAAATGTGATTGGTCATTGACTTCCATTTGGGGCATGAGTTAAATAGTCTTTAAACAAAGTGTATTCCTTAATTTTTATATAACAGAGCATATTAGTCATGCGAAGAAATTCCAATGTTAATAGAAGTATGCAAGGATTATTTACTTAAATATTCACGGTTTAAAAAAAACTTTTTTTACATATAAATAGTTCACTTTATTACAATTGTGGTCATACTATTTGGATAATGAATGTATGTATCTATGTATAGGCTATATACCATGTCAAAAGGATGCCAGAACAAAGATTGCCTGAAATTATTATGGAATGGATCCAAACGGAAAGGAGGAAGAAAGGAAGACCAAAGAAAACCTGGATAAAGGGAGTGCAAGCGGCTATGATTACTAGAGGATTGGTGGAAGAACAATGGATGGACAGAGATGAATGGCGTTTGGTTTCCGGAAGACGGCGGCAGCTGTCATGATACCGGATGATGATGATTATATATACACCCCATACGTTCTTCAAGGAGACATGGGCGCTTGGGGGAATTTTTTGATCTGGCTAATTTAGTTGCGCTTATTTTCTAAAAAATATCAGAGAGTGACTTGTGGCCAGACATCGCCTCAATGAGACATCTAGAAGGCAACTAAGGTAGGCCTATTACTTCGATGGGGAAAGTCGGTTAAATTTTTACTCAGAGGCACTAATTTAGGCTTCAGATTCATTTATGAGCCCACATATTATCAGACTCGGAGCCCACAGCTTAAAGTTCCACCCGGAGGACTTCTCCTTGATTTACTTGCATCCTAAAAACTAAAAATTCAACGTCTCTGGCCGGTTTCAACCCGCGACCCTGGGGAATAGAGGTAAAGAACATTGGTACTACCAGTCCAATTTCTGAAGATGGAATAAGTAGTTCTGAAAGGCCTACACAATTTTAATGAATTTTTATGTTAAGGACAACTGATATATCAGGAACTAATTTTGTTATTTTATCTTGGCCTATCTGATAATAACCTCTATTCTTTTTAATTTTGTCTCTCTATCGAATACCATTGGCCTATTTTCTTAATTCAATTTATATTTTTCTAAAGGTTTTGTATTTTTTATTAACATCTCTGTATACCTATTATAAAATTATTTGATACAGTGTGAAATTTCCGTAATTACTTAATGTTTTCTAGGCCTTAAATAACACTGAGCAACAACTCTTTGTCTCAGAAAAAAAAATATCGGATTATGATAGTATTTTTTCTCCTGAATTCAAATATATCGGGTTTTCTCCATCACGCAAGGTTTTTGAGATACAGGCATTTATTATAACTTTAAACACTTTAATATTTTCTACATTCGTAACTACACAATATTTGAACATTCGGAGTCACCTAGAAAGTAAGAAATGACAATTTTCTGCTACATTTCGCCTGTGGAGCATCCCTCTTGATGGTTCAACAATAATCGATCAGTATATTAGGATTCCATTTGCCTTGATATCTCTTCTCCATAGCTGAAATCTCCTGATGAAAGTGTTCCCTGTGCTCATCGCTCACTGCGCCAAGATTTTCCGGGAAGAAATCTAGGTTTATTAAAAAAATAATTATTTAAATCCATTAATTGAAATTGAAATAAAACTGTGGGTGATGGAGAAATTCCGAATATATATTTAAAAACACGATAAAAAACTGCATTAAGTACAATTATTGGTACTCAAGAGACAAAAATCATGTTGACCAGTGTAATTGAGCGCAATGATATTTCGGACTGTTTTACAGGTAGTGGTTTTATTTAACAATATTTTTCACAGTTTTAAATAATCGATTTCGGTGCTTAAATCGGTTCATGAAAATTCGATATACTTTACACAGAGGCCTCTTATTGCAGGTTTCATATTATTTTGTTGATATATATCTATCACGAAAAATCCATAGCTATTAACACCTGGGTTTGAATTTGTCAGCTTAATTGTTATAGCCAGAAGTCTACCGGTGAATACCCTATAAACTCCCGTAATTCATTGCAATGTTGAGTTGTATTTTATGCAGCGGTTGGAAGCGTATTCCTCATCCCTCGCTCTATGAAGACTTCATATCTTATATTACAATCTTAAAAAAATCGCACCACTATTAACCAATAGGGTGTGGTTATAGACACTCCACTTAGAAAAGGGTATCTCTCCCTTATATTCCACCTCCTCAATTCTGTTCTGCAAGGTTGCATAAACAAATACTATGGTTGATGAGTATTTCCAATGCATGTTAGGACGGGGGATTGTTTAGAACTAGGAAGGTGCTTATTAAATGAAACACAGGGGGTTGATATTCCATTGGGAATGTTAGAAGGGGAGGGGGGGAATGAAGAATTCTGGTGTGTGAAATTCCCAGAGGAGCAGGGTATAGGCAGGAAACAAGTGAACATGGGGGAGGGTATTAATGTGTTTTGACTTATGAGTGATGGCTCTTCATAAGGTGTTGTGTATGCAGTAACTCGGTTTCTCTCGGGTATAACCCAGTCAGCTGTTCCTTTAATATCTACTGCCAGTTTCAAGACTAAATACTCCTATTACTACCTACAATTTTAACAGCTTAAGCGAGAAGGAAGTTTTTGATTTTTATTCATCATCATCAACAACAACAACAAGGATTAAGCCCAATGACCTGTTCCGATCTCATTATAGGTCGAATTGGTTCTCCCATCTCTTCAATGATATTCCCAACATCATCATCATCATCATCATCATCAACAATAATCACGGATTAAGCCCATATGGCTTGTTCCGGTCTCATAGATTTTCATTCAAAAGTTGGATCCATCTCTTCTTCGGTCTACCAACATTCCTGCGTCCTTTTGGTTTGTATTTAAGTATAATTTTGGGAATACGATCATCGTCCATTCTTTGAACATGTTCTTTCCATTTTTTTCTAGATTTTTTATTCTATCTAAGAGTTTAAAGATATTTAGCTCATTTCTAATATCTTCACTTCTTCTCTTATCTAGAAGTTTGCAAACAGCCACACTTCTCAGAAATCTCATTTCAGCTGCTTCTATGATCTTCTCTTCTGTTTTAGTTAAAACCCAAAATTCACTACCGTACAATAGTAAGGGGACTGCCACTTCTTTATAAAATTTTAGTTTTGTTTATTTTCCTGTGCGTTTAAATATCCTTTTGATTGTTCCATATCAAACATTTTCCCAACATTCTTCTCCATTTTGGTTTATAATTATACATTCTTCTTGGTATGCGCTGTTCATTCATTCGTAATACGTACTGAAGATAAGCATTTTGATAATATTTTATTCTTTCATAGAGATTAAATATATTAAGTTCTGTTCTTATATCTTCGTTTTTATTTTTTATCGGTTCTTTGGTATCCTGCTATTGCTATCAACATCTTCATTTCTACAGCCTCTAATTGTTTACTATCTGCCTTTGTCCAGGTTTCACATCAATAGATAAGAGATGGAACTGCCAATACTTTGTAAAACTTCAAAATAGTTTCTTTTCTAGTCTTATTCAATGAAGTGATTTTTAATTATTATTTTTTAAATAAATCCTCGTCATCTTCATCTTCTTATCTTCTTTACGGATTGACTGCAAAAGGTTCGTTCCGGTATCAAACAGAAAATGATCTCTCCTTCGTGCTCTTGACCTTCCCACACATTTAAACCTCTCTGGCTTATGTGTGAATAACTGTTCTGTTATATATTCTTGATTCATTCTTTGAATGTGGTAGAACCAATTTTGTTTGTATTTGTTTATTCTGTTAACCTGAATATGCTAAATTCTACCTATTATATTTACTATCACAAACAGGAATGAGATGCACAAATAAATTAAACATAGGCTCAATTCTGGAAATGCGTGCTATTATGCATTGCAGAGACTCTTGACGTCCCAATGAGACAATCAGAAAATCTGATAAACGAATACGAACCCAATACATGTAACCCCCTCTACCAGATCTTCTGTGAAACACCAGTTTTGAATCCTGCCGATGATGGGACAAGTCCCGAAAGCGCTACAATTAAATAATTAATTAAGTTGAGGAGACAGACCTTTCAGGTGAATATTCCATAATTTTGTATTTTACTTTAAGGGAGGAAAGGAGATTACGAGTATTAGAGAATAAAGTTCTTAGGAATTTTTTTGGACCAAAGAGATGAACAGACAGGTGAATGAAGAAATCTACATAACAGTGAACTACATGGTCTTTATAGGAAGCCAGATATATTAAGAAAAGTTAAGTCTCGTAGACTGCGATGGGCAGGACATGTGGCATGAATGGGGAATGAAAGACATGCATGGAAGCTTCTTGTAGGAAAACCAGAAGGAAAATGCTCAGTTGGTAGACGAAGAATGAGGTGGGGGAATGACATTAACTATTATTTGAGGGAAGTAGATTATACATGGGATGATTGGAAAACATTAGTTCAGGATAGGGATGTATGGAGAGCTTATGTCCGCGCGTTCATGAACCTACTGGTTCGATAGTGCCAGTGATTTAGTTAGTTACAGCCTCTATATATATATATATATATATATATATATATATATAAAATGACCAGCCTCATGGGCTAGAGGTCAGCGTTTCTGACTACTGTTCATGAGGTCCCGGGTTCGATTCCTGGTCAAACCATAGGATTTTTTTCCTTAAAATGGATATATTCCTCTGGTTGCCCATGGTCTGGAATTTAGTTAAGTTTAGGTTAAGAACTCTCCTGGCGCTTCATTAACATTTATCATCCATCATATCATCGGGGTAAAGTAACTCCGACTTCTAGACGCCTCAACTTCAGAAGTGGGTTACAATTACGCCAATGCCAGGAGATAAACCAGAAATGTTGAAATGACAACCTGGGGCATTGAATATATATATATATATATATATATATATATATATATATATATATATATATATATATATTCGGCCGCGGTGGAGTAATGGTTATGCTCCTTGTCTCTGATTCCGAGGGTCATGAGTTCAAACCCGGCCGCGGTCGATGGATTTTTTAGGATGGAAATATCCAAGGAGCAAGACCTCCGGAAGGGACTTTAAGCAGTGAGTCCCGAGTCTGAAGATTTTCAGGCTCGTAAAAGATCCTTAAGCCTGAACAAAGAGGCCTCTAAGCAAAATTTTCCGATCTCAATCATCATAGTAATACCATAGTTGCCTGCTAGATGTCTCATTGAGTCGGTGTGTTGACCACATGCCACTCATGACATCTTTGGGCAAATAAGGTAACTAAAATGAACTTGGTATATTAACTCCTGACAAAGGAGAGGCTATGGCTTAACAATGGGCTACGCTGTTAATCACACACACACACACATACACACACACGCCCGCGCGCGCATATATACGTATTTATCCTATATTCATATTTTCATCGCACAATATTATAGTTTTCACTTGATTATGCAATGGTTTCTGAAATGGTAAATTACTGTATTTTAGGTTATAGAAAAGTTGCATGTCCTTTGCGCTAGTTTATGATATAAAAAGTAATAAGTTAATCGGTGCAATATGAAATGCTGTTTTTCTGACAAATTTCCATCGTAATCAAAGTTATGGAATGAATTGTAATCATGTTTAAACACCTATTAGTCTCCACATGGACTTTTTAACTAGATCTATAAATTTTTATTGGCCGATGTCACAAAATATATGTGTTCTCTAGTGTATCAACAATTCGAGTTAAGTACGGCTAGTTTAATATATGTTGCAACTGTAATTGAGGCAGCACTTAACGAAACAAATATCCCTACCGGCGGGACACACACAAATGCATTATTACCTCATCGCTGTACTGCAACCAAACATAACCAAATTATGATGTGGTCAAATGTCAAAAGCTTGACTTTCCAATGTCCAGTCATTATTGAGAGTGACGGTTGTTTAGTTTTGACAACTGAACCGGGACATGTTTTGCAGTTAAACAGCAGAAATTGAAAGGGGCAGGGGGTTGGGTGCTGGTTAACGATGATGTAATTATAGTGGTAGTTATAGTGGATTAGGGATGCGAATAAAATAATTATTGCAGATTTGGAAAGAGTGCATTCGATGTATACATTGCTTTTGATCTGTATGTTTCTGTAGCCATGGATTTTGTATCATATTCGCTGCAATTATTGTTTAAAAAAAGTGGGGGGTAGTTTGAGTAGGGTGGGTATTTAATGTAATTGCTCATCACGTCAACGGGTTATTGAAACTTCTAATCACAATAAACAATTAGACGAAATGTAAAAAACAGGTTGAATGCTAATTGTATTATTCACATTTTCTTTATTACAGTATAGTCTGCCGTGCTGGCTTAGGTGGTAGTATGCCTGCTTCCTGATTAGCGGGCCCAATTTCGGTACCCGGAGGGGGTTGCAAATTTTAATTCTGAAATTATAATTGTTTATTAAAAATATTGTTTTTTACATTCAGTTGCATAGTTACAGTTGTTATGTACTGGAGTTAGGTCTATATATAATAACAAAATTCTTTCATTTGTAATCACGTCTGACGAAGGTACAAAGTACCGAAACAGCTGTTACGAATGTATATTGTAATAAATATGAAAATCATGTGAAACTTTAAGTTTTATTTTTATTTAATTAAATAAATATGAATTTTAAATTAAACGCCAAATCAATTGATTACTTAATTTTAATTTAACATTTTCCAATACTATTATTTTAACACAGTTCCAATAATGGATCATATTACAATATTATAATGATATTGTGAAAAGAAAAATTGTCTGAACCAGGAATCGAACCATGGACCTCTATTTCTCCAGACTAGTGTGCAGCCCACTACACCATTCTAGACTTGGCACAAACATTAGCAATTCTTTCCACATATACAAATCTATAATTTGTTTACTGCTTATAAATGTGGTGGTGTAAAATTCTCAAACATAGATACTTCTAAACGAAGCCGGCCGTTGGTGATGGTAGTGACACCTACCTGACAGCGGACGAAACGAGAATTATAGATTTGCATCTGTGGAAAGAATTGTTAATGTTTGTGCCAAGTCTAGAATGGTGTAGTGGGCTGCACGCTAGTCTGGAGAACTAGAGGTCCACGGTTCGATTCCTGGTTCAGACATTAATTTTTATTTTCTCAATATCGTTATAATATTACTTAATTTAATTAATATACTTCAACATTTTCAATCTCGGTGCCAGGAGAAATGATGGTGTACAATTCCCAATCGCTAGATTCAGCATCAGATTCCTGCATTAAATTGGAAATCTCTCCACAGTACATATGTTGAGAAGGCATATGGTACTGTTGATAGTGATTCGTCCGTCGGATGGTGATGTTAAGCCTGGTGGCCCCCTTGGTGCTTTTCGATAGTTGTAGCTTACGTATCGGCCCGGAGTTTCACCTTCTATCTTCTCTTCTTCATCATGAATCATACAGCGCACTATAAACTACACAAATGTAAACAAACATCCATCCTACTCTCCTCTCTGTACAAAACTAATTGGTAATAAGCTACAAGGCGGAAGGTCGAGGATTCGAGTACCGGCAGGGTCATAATTTTTAAACTGGCGGCTCTGTGGCCCTGGGGTCGACTCAGCCTCTAACTGAAATAAGTACAATACGCTTGTCCTGGAGGTAAAACGGCCGTCACCGGCTGACGTCAAGTGCTGATTGTCTAGAAAAAGTGGGAGCCTGTATCTCCTACTACCCTAAGTGTCCCCTAAGGCCTGTAAGTAGGATCACTTTACAATTTTCGTGTAGAGAAGAACAGAACGCGACATGCTGACCACATGGGTGTATTATAATCAATATCTGTAAATGGTACATACGAATGTGAGGCCAATTCGGCTGGTAAGCCAAGGACCTTTTAGGCCTGTCGCGTCATGGTGTTTAGAATTATAGAAGCTCATAAAAATGAGACCAATGATAACTATCGTTGAATTAATAAATTCATTTATAATTCAAACACTAGTCGTGAATAACATGCGATTTATTATAATCAAGTAGCAGGGAGACTCAATTTAAAAATGCATTGTAACAAATCTTAGCCTCAAGGGAAAGTGTAATCAGTACAACGAGAGTTCTTTAGGGACAGCGAGATCCCCTAATTATTGCAACACTTTATCCGTTAAAACTCGCAGTCGTCAGGTAATAAGGGTTGTAATTGTTTGATTGTCCTATCAGGCTTCGGTAATCGGACGCATCATGTTCTCTAATCCAGGCAGTCATTTTCATATCGACTCGCATCACGACAGAATATTAAGTTAGATACCGCTAGAGAATAACTCAATCTGTTACACTTTTATACAGACAAATTGTACGCAAAATATAAATCCCGGATATAAGTTACCATCCAATATTAAGAGAGGAAAAGTAGACCAACTAAAATCGACAGTGAAATGTAAAAATCCATATAGAAATCTACAGCGTTTGAATCTGTAGTTCCACCATTACAACTATTTTTAGATATTTTAAAAATTCCACGTTTTCTCTTTCGGGTTTTCAATAGAAAAGAAGAGAAAACATCAAGATTTTAATATCACAGAAGCAAATAGGCCTAGTTATTTTTTCATTCCCAATAGAGTGTGCTATTTTGAAATTAAGTTTGTTGAGTGAATTTTATTGTAATACAATACTTATTGGTTTCTTTGGACAATATTAAGCCAGTTCAGTTACCTCTCTAGGTACGGGATGAATCATAAATATGGCTATACGTTTAATCGCGTTGTGTGATGAAAATATTACCATTACAGGAAATATGAAATTACCGTTGGAAAGGCAATTATTCAAATTACAACAATGGAATAAAACAAAACAGTGTACAACTTACGTCATTAGTCAAATTGGCGTTGAATATGCAACAGCAGATTACAATTGCTGCATGGGCAATAACGTATGCTAATGATCGTGAGGCCGCAAGGCGGGCAAGACGTGAGTTTAACGTAGCATTGCAGCCGTCGACTGTGAGGAAGTAGAGAAAACGACTGCTGGAAACGGGAAGGATGCAGAAAATCAATTCTCCTGGAAGGCATCGCATTAACACGGATGCAGAAACAACGAAGAGAATTGTGGAGGAGTTCGACGCTAGCCCACAAAAATCAACCCGCCAAGTTGCACGTGAGCAGTGATTTTTTGTTTTGTTTTGTTTGTTCTATTTGTTCTATTGTTGTAATTTGAAGGATTCCCTTTCCAATGTTAACATGATATTTCCTTTGATAATAATATTTTCGTCACAAAATGCGATCAAAACTTGTAACCATATTTCTGAATCACTCTGTAAGTTTTTTAATTTCACATGTTCGGTTCAGAGCTTCCATATCAGCTAAGAACACATCAATAACTCTTGCAAAATTAATTTAACATAAAATTAATAGTGGTTTTTAATACGGAGATTTGAAGGTAGATTTTTCAGATAAATAAGAATAAGAATACATTTTATTCACAAATATTGTACACTGCATCGTATTGACACCCGAATGAGCAAGTACGCATGCTCGGATGCAGTTCACTTACAGAAATAATACATACGGTACTACTATAGAGTATATACATAACAAAGTTTTTTTTAAAGGGAGAGGGAAACAGAATATATGAATTTAGGAACCAGTTTCAAGACTTAAAATAAATTCTAGCACATACAAAATTTAGAAATGATAAAAGGGAAAATAAAATAAACAAAACAATGTAGAATACATCAATACTAGATTGTATTTAAATACATTAGGAAATAATATAAAACGAAACAGATTTAGGAGAAAATTTCTAAATATAGAACTCACTCTGATACAAACAGAATTAATGCATAGGAGAATGATGAAAATCAAACAATACATAGGGCCTAATAATTAATACCAAACTGAAGAAAGCAATTAGGCCTACATACATTAGGAAATAACATAAGCCAAAATAGGTTCCTACTTATTTACTATTTAAAAACATTAAAATAATTATGTTTCAATTAATTAAATAAAATAATTAATTGTTTTGCTTCCTTAAAACTGTGTTTAGTTTACTTAGCTCTGGATTGATCTAATTAATTCATTGTATAATTTGGGTCCTAGATATCTACTTGTTTAGATTCAACATTTGTGTAGATTTTGGAAACATGTAGCAAAAAGTTAGTATTTTGTCTGGTGCTGTAAAAACGTGGAATATTCTCTTTAAATTCGTTATTATTTTCATGGAAACAACTAAGTAATATACGCTTAATTTTTTTTCAATACTTGGTACGCCGAATTTAATGTAAATTAATTGTGTAGGGTAATCTAAAGGTCTGTGCAAGCAAATTTCTGTAAGTTAGTTAAATTATTTGGAAACTAATTCTCAAAACACTTTCAGTTCTTGCAATGTAATTGTGTTTGTGTGTATATATATATATATATATATATATATATATTTTTTTTGTAGTATGAAAAAGTTAGAGGGCCTCCCCGAATGAGTGATCAGCTCAATTTCAGGGCCTTCCCGAGACATCACAATATTTAGACGAAACACACACACACACACAATCATACTAAACATGGCGAATATGACTATGATGGCCAGATGATGTTGGGGCACCGTTTGGCCCTTAAAGTTTCCTGACATCATTATAATGTAATTTTTTATATTAGGGTCTATAAATAAAGTTAAAATTAAATCAGAAAATCAGACATCTTGTATTTAATAAATGGGATCTTCTTGGTGATAATACAAATGTATTACATACTATCAATAAAACCAAATCACCAAACCAAAATTAAAATAGTCAACGCGTTTCCATAGCGAGGCTATCATTATGAAGACTAGTTATTTATGATGACTACACGCCGTAGCGTAGTGGTTAAGGCACTGAGCTACAAGCCGGAGGGTCGAGGGTTCAAGTCCCGTTGGGGTCAGGATTTGTAAACTGACCCAAACCCTCTGGCGGCACTATGGCCCTGGGGTCGACTCAGCCTCTAACGTAAATGAGTACCAGACGCTTGTTCTGGGGGTAAAGGCGGCCGTCACGCAGGGCTGACAACCCGGCTGACATAAAGTGCCGATTGTCTAGAAAAAGTGGGAGCCTTAACCTCCTACTACCCCAAGGGCCTCCTGAGGCCTGTTGTGGGATCACTTTACTTATTTAACTCATGCCCCAAATGGGAGTCAATGACCAATCACGTTTCAATGTTTTCTGTTCTACAACCAATCAGAGTCGTGTTTCACGAAATATTTATCAGTGTTAAATTTACCATATAAAACAAAGCTCCTCCTTTTTAACATTCTGAACAGATCTGACCATTATTTTGCAGTGACTGAGCCCGTAAAGAAATACGGCTACCAGATTGTATATATAGTGCATAGATGTCAACACATAGCCTTGCAGGAGTTAATATAAAATCATTTGTAGCAATATATTATGCCACCAAAAAAAAGAAACCACTGTTTGCACTTTCTTAAATGTATTTTTTCCTAGGTAATAATCGAAAAAATATATAATTGTCATATTTACATCATACGACATCAGAAATTAATTAATATACAGTTTGATGTGTTTAATTTTTTCTCCACTAGAGAGCATTCTTACAATATTGCGTTCCTTTGGCAACAAATAGTATGATCTGGTTTCAGTGATAAACAAAAGAAGCAGATGAAGCGTACCTATCGTTTCTCATTTGTTTTCAAACATCGCCGTTTACATAAATATATAAATAATTTAAAATAACTGTAGTTAAATAATGATTTGTGAGTAAACAGCTTAATTTTATTCGTTAAATAGTCCTAACAAATGCCACTCTTGATTTCCAAATTCTCTAGATAAATTCACTCCTCACTTCGTGAGTCGTGAATTTATGGATAATTTGGAAATCACTCGTGGCATTACTTATGATTGTCTCGCTATCGAAACGCGTTGACTATTTTAATTTTTGGTTTGGTGATATGGGTTTTATTGATAACTTGTAAGATGTCTTGTACACAAAATACACGATAAACACAATATAAATCCACAATCTACTAGTACAGCTAAAATATCATGGATAAGATACTGCCTAAGACGTTAAAGCGTTTATATAGGCCTACAAGAATTAAATAAAAGATCGTCATTTATAAATGTTTGTTACGTTTCGGGTGAATGGAGAAGACTGAATAACAATGAATTACATGGTCTTTATATAAAACCAGATATAATGAGAACAGTTAAGTCTTGTAGACTGCGATGGGCAGGACATGTGGCACGAATGGGGAATGAAAGACGTGCATGGAAGCTTCTTGTAGGAAAACCAGAAGGAAAACGTCCAGTTGGTAGACCAAGAATGAGATGGGAGGATGACATTAACTATGATTTGAGGGAAGTAGATTATATAGGGGATGATTGGAAAACATTGACTCAGGATAGGGATGTATGAGATCTTATGTCCGCGCGGCCATGAACCTATGGGTTCGATAGTGCCAGTGAGTTAGTTAGTTACGTAATCTATACTTATGAAATTAATTTTTTATTATTTTATATTACACCATTGAGGCTTCATTTTATTATAACATTATAACATACATAAATTGTATATAGGGCCTACCTTTTTTTTTTTTGTATTTTTACACTCCGCCTTCCTCAGTAATTATTCTACGTACCTTATTCTTGTGATGCTTTTTGAAAATTTTATTTCATCTTCTTCTTCTTCCTTCCAAGTATTAGGCCAAGGCCTGTTAGATCCTATAGAAAATTTTCCCTCCAGCTTCTTCCGGAAAATTCTCGTATAAGACTTGAAAGCATAATAATAGTCCCTTCGATTGGTTGCTGGCCAAAGGAAGGCAAGACCAGTGAAGGGGCTGCCATCTTATAGCCTCTGGTCAGGCTTTTCTGGAGAAGAAAAGGAAGAAAGGAAAGACTCCCTAGCCCTTGGATGTCCTAATAGCGTCGGGGTCAAAAAAACAAGAGTTAACCAAGAGAGGTTAGATAGTAAAGTTAAAAGAGTGCAAAACACAAGTAAGTGGAAGAAATGTTTTGCTCGGCTTGGGCACCTTGTGGTCGCCATCCACATATCCCCTAGATGAGGACCCCTACATAGAATAATAAAGAATATTGTATTTAATACAACAAATGTCATGAAGATGAAATAAAATTTTCGAAAACCTTCACAAGAATAGAATATATAGAATAATAAAGAAATATTGAGGAAGATGGAGTGTAAAAATACAAAAGAAAAAAAAAAGAATGTATGTACAGTTTATTTATAATTACGTAATCTATTAAAAGTTTGTTGAAGCTACTAATTGTTACGTTAAGCCACTACCTGAACACACTATAGGGCTATATAAGGGAACACGCTGTAGCGTGTTGTCAGGTATTTAAGTGTGGTGACAGCATGACATCTGCTAAGCCACTTTGTCCCCATGTAATGCAAACTCATGACTGAGTGAACACCTGGAAATGGCCATTTCTGATCCTGCCCTGCGAGGGCTGTGACCACGACAACAGGACACGCGAAAACACTTCACCTCGTTGCGCATTCATGACTTCCCGCAAGTACACTAACTTAAAACCTATTTGTCTCATTGTTTTATACACGTGTTCTTTCTGCTTTATCGCCCTATGTAAAATCTTGGTCAACCTGTTGTTCTGTTTAATCCAATGATTGATCAACCAACATAACTTTAATTTGTAAATGTTCTAGTGGACTAAAGAATATAGATTCTGGAATCTAGCTTAGTTCAGATTATTCAACTTTTTTTCGGATCAATCAGGTGAAAACTCATGTAGTTCTTATCAACAACTAACAACTAATTTTCCCAAAGTGACATTTTTTTATATGCCATGTATTTTTAACTAATTAACTCACTGGCACTATCGAACCCTTGGGTTAACGGCCGCGCGAACATAAGCTCTTCATACATACCTAATCTGATCTAACTTTTTTCATTCATATCCTGTATAAATCACCTCCCTCAAATTATGGTTAATGTCATTCTCCCACCTCATTCGTGTCCTATCTATTAGGCGCTTTCTTTCTGTTTTTTTATACAATGAGTTTCTATGTCTCTCCTCTTTCCCTATTCGTGCTATATGTCGTGCCAATTGCAGTATAGGCCTTGAACTTGTGTTTTATTTTATGCCCCTCGTTGTGGAGACATTTAAAGTTGGGTTTCTCGGTGAGATATCCGAAGTTGAAGATTTGTGATATAATTTAAACCACTTTAAATCTGCCACAGCACTAATAACTCTCTTCAGGGGAATGAGGAAAAGTTTCTTACACAAATAACAACACTTTATTAACAGTTGAACGATAAGTTAGTTTATTTAAAACTCTCACTTTGGTCAAGATGAATCTTGTAATTTAAAAGTTCCAAAAGATTCCGGCTTAGGTTGATATTTTTCATTTCTAGAAGATTACTATTTTATGTATTTAACGGATGACGAATGCTAACGGTCAATCCAGTAATTATTCATTATTTTCACTTAGAAACTGTTTTTCACCAAGATGGATGACTATTATATCACTATATAATCTTTCATACTTTTAACACTATTTCTTTCAACCAACATCAATAAAATAAACAATTATTTCCTTATTCTTTAAGGAGCAGTCGCTGAACATGACCGACCATCTTCAAGTATTGTAGCCATCTTCTTATTATGTAATAACCTCTAGGTTCTGATTGGTCCAACAGAAAAGGAAGGAGTATTTTCAAGCTAACTTCTATCCTCTTCGTCCAATCCCATTTATTTCTTTATAAAAAATTATCAATTTGAATATTTGAAGTATTTTACATACTGCATCAGTTATAAAAACATCCAACTGTATTAACAGTTTATATTGACCAGTTATTTTTTTTATATACTTATAAAAAAATTTGAATTCTATAAATCAATCTGATGTCCATTCTTCATATAAATAAATATAATTATAAACAAAACAAAAACCCTTATTATTTTTATATGGGGATAAATATCCGGTTTTAAATTGCCCCTGATTTATTTTAATCTTAGCTACAACTAAGTGTGAGGCTAAATTAAAATAAATCACTTTCCCCAAATATCAAGTTTCTTTCTATACAAGATTCATCTGTATTAGAATCAATACAATGTAATACATCACAATTATAATAAATACATGTTACATAATGAAATAGAAGTATTAATTTTACAAAATTTACATACAATATTTTAAATACACTTTGAACTATTTGAAGTCACCAGCTACGACTAATTAATAGGAGTCTGAAATGGTTTCAAAAGTTCTTTGGAATATTTTCCAATTTCTTTTCTAGTGTCTATTTCTCTTAGCTCATAGGTGGTATCATTAAAATTCTTAAATATTTCATAGGGACCTTTATACAATAGGTTCATCCTATGATATTGTTTCTTTAAAGCATTGGATAATGAAATATCCCTTATGAGAACTTTGTCTCCAACTTTGGGATTCCACTTCCTTTTATGTCTTTTAACTTTATTGTTGCGCTTTTCTGCGCGACATTCTAACCTTTCAATAACTCTTTTACATATTTCCTCGGATGTCTCCGGGATTTGACTTTTATCAATGATAGGTAATGGTAAATTAGCAATTAACCTGTCAGGTTGTTTACCTGTCATTAGGAATATGGGTGCTTCCCCAGTATTGACATTAATTGAATGATTCATAACATTCTCTATGACGCTGATATGTTTAAACCAGTCAGAATGTTTATGATGGGTCAAAATTCTTAAACTTGTAGTAATTTCCCTATTAACTCTCTCACAGGGATTACTTTTGGGTGATATTTACTACAATGGTACAATTTAATTCCATCTATCGCAGTAAGTTTATCTTTAAACTTAGGACTTGAGAACACTGAAGCATTATCACTAAGTAGTGCATCAATAGGTCCATAATTAGGTAAATAATCTCTCACAATTTTACCTAGGCAAGCTCTGCTATTTACACTTCTTAATGGATATATTTTTACAAATTTTGAGAATACATCAGATAATACAAGAATATGCTTGTAACCAAATTGAGTAGTAGGCATTTCTCCATGAGTATCCATTACTACTAAGCTATTTACTTTGTTCCTTAATATGTTTTGTGGAACTATATCATATTTTACGTTCATACATTTGGCTTTTTGACAAGTTATGCATGAAGAAGTAAACTTTCTCAACTTTTTATCTAAATGTTTAACATAGAAAAATTCACTTATGTTGAGAGCTAATTTTTCACAACCTGCATGATTTAAGCCGACATGAAAAGTTCTAAATAGTGGAACTTCCATATTATTAGGAATTATAACTTTCCATTTTTTTCACATTTCTCCCATGTAATTTGTAAAGAATGTCATCCTTTATACCGATTTTCTTATTACAATCAATTCCATTTTTGTCATCATTATTTATATCTCTCGCACTATACTTCAATCGTTGTGTAACTCTATATCAGATTTTTGATGCTCAACAATGTTTTTCATCAACAATGAAAATCCTTTGTCTCTATACAGTTTTACATTAAACATTACTACTTCGTGTTTAGGAGTATGTACAGTTTCAGGTATTTTCCCAACACTTTTCAATCTAGACAGGAGGTCAGCAAACACATTCTGTTCTCCTTCTATGTGTTTTTATTTCAATATCATAGGAAATTATTTCCATGATCATCCTACTCAGTTTATTATTGGATAATCTACATTTACTTATAAAACTTAGTGAAATGTGGTCACTATAAACAATAACTTTGTTTTTATAAACATAAATTCATAAACTTTTCCATTATGTAAAAATGCTGTATAGGGCCGAACTTTGGGGTCTAGTTCTATCTGCCAAAATGAAGAAGTTAAATCAATAGAACTAATAAATCTACCAGTTTTCATATTTGCTATAGATGCTTCAATTGTCTCGGGCCTATAATTATCCCGGACAGTGAAAGAATTTGTCCTACGACTGTCTAAACACAGGCGAATTTTGCCATTAGGTTTTAACACCCAGCAAATATGGTTGGCGTAAGGAGAATCAGATTTCTGTATTATTCCTTGCATTAACATGTCATCTATCATTTGATCTGCCTGCTCTCTGATGGCAATAGGGATGGGTCTACTTTTAATATTTATAGGTGGATGTTCCATCACTTTAAAGGAATATTTAAAACAGTTGCACAATCCCGGCTTCGAAGAAAAAGAACTCTTATTTTTCATTAAGATGTCATACAACATGCCTTTCTGTTCATTGTTTATGCCATGAGTGTCTTTAACTTTTTTCTTTATCATTTCACAGATGTCTTTTTCAAGTTCGTCACTCACACAATATAATAGAGGAATTTCATCATACTCAGTATTGCAAGAGACACATTCTAAATCACAACATTTACATGCGACATAATCGTCAGCATAACCATTTTCATTATTAAGGCTTTCTTCGCCCTCGACACTTTTGTCGGAAGTACAATTAACTGCAATATTATCTTGCATTTGGCATCCACGGCCATTCACCAATTCCCTCTCCTCATGAACAACAATATTCTCTATAAAAATGTGTTCTTCAGCAATGTCACTCTCCTTCTTACTTAGATTCTTATTCTCCTCATATTCATTATCAAATGGGATGACGACTCTCACATTATCTTCATTATACAAGGAAATATTCTTTACACTCAAAATTTATTATGGCATTATATTGCTCCAACAGGTCGCAGCCTATTAACATATCACAAGACAAGTATGGAGAAATTAAACATATTGCACTGAAGTAATATCCTCCGATATGTAAATCTAGAAGGCACTGAAGCTTAATTGGCAGTTTTCTTCTTGCCTATCGCAAGAGTACAATACACTCCACATATTCTTACAGTCCATTATCTTATTCCCTTTGTTGACTAAGAAATTATAAAATTTCTGATCTATTGTTGTGTTTGAGCAGCCGCTATCCGCTATGCAAGTAACATCATTGTTTAAAAATATTTACTTTAATTTTGGGTGGTCGTCCTATGACATTTAATTCTTTATTAGTAGCAGGCATAGTATCCTGATTCTTAGAAACATTCAAATGATTATTCAATATTATGCTATCTCGCTGTCTTGAGGTACATAACTTACTATCTCCTCTCATATTTGCTGGTACGATTTCTAAATTTTGAAACCTATCAAAGCATCTATTTTGGACCCCTAAGTTCATAACGATTGAGGTACATTGCGGAGTCTTTAATGTACCTTCTATGCGTTTAAAGCATGAGGTATCCTGTGATTTACTTCGTGGTCATTTTCATTACTAGGTATATCTTGACTTTGGTTGTGAATAGTTACAGAGTCTATTCTATTTTGCTCTGTCCTATCACTAGTTTCATTAATTTGACAATTTTGTTGTCGTTGGAAATACCCTTTATTTTCATTACCATAGGTATTCCTTCTTCTTTTACCTCTACAGGGAGAAGTCCAATACCTATTTCTATTTTCTCCTACTCTGTTAACATCCATATAATTAATTTGTCTGTCATTCCTATTTTTATTTGGGCTGTTTCTATTTTGAACAAACCTATTATTATTGTTGCCCTGTTTGAAATTTCTTTCTCTATTCTCATTATGATATTCATCACTTCTTTTAGTTACAAAATTACCTTTCTTATTATAGGGCTCTGCCCCTTCCCCAAATAAATTTCTTTTACTACATTTATCTACTTCTCTTTTATTCTCTAGTAGAGCCAATAACTCTAACATTTCAGAAACATTTTGTGGTCTGGCTACTATCAAATGATATCTAATCTCATCTGGGAAGTGATGCGATAACATAGAAATTAAAGTTCTCTCATCTATTGGAGGCTGTGTAACAATGATGCCATTTTTGCCTTCTCCAAGAAATAATTAAGATAACCTTGTTTACCATTGTTGGAGAATTTTCCACTAGTTAGGTCTAACCTTAGTTTGTTTTTGTCTTTCTGGTCCCCAGTAATAACCTAAGAAAGCATTTTTAAATGTTTGATAAGTCATTGAATCATGGCAAGCTATCTTAAACCAAGACTCTGCATTGTCTTTTAAACTTTTTCTTATGAAGAACATTCTGAACTTGTCTTCTATTCCTTTGATTTCGAAGTATTCTTCAATTTCCCTAATGAAATCAGTAGGGCTTTGGCCTACAGTATCACCAAAATTAGGTAAGTTAATTTCCCCTAAAAGATTAGCAGGAATTTTACATACATTGTTACTACTACTACTAGAAGGAGGATCATTATTAACATTACTAGAATGTCCTGACATAACCTCAATCTCCTTTTCACTAGTTTTTGACACATATTTGTTTTCAAGTTCAAACAATCTTAGTTATCCATCCTTCAACTTGTTCTTTTATAATAATTACTTCATTTGTTATCTTTGATTGAAGTTCTTCATTACCTAAGATAACACTTTCTTCTTCGGAATTTTTAGTCTATCTTCGACTTTAGTTCCTAATTCTTCGATTTTATCTTGGCAACTTTGCCTTACCTCAATCAAAGATGTTTCTATTTGATTATGAGTTTCATCAATCTTTTCATTACATTTTTTCTATCTCATTTTTACAATCTTTGGCTATATTTACTATTCTCTTTTCCAGTTTAGAATTGTTTTGTTTGCATTCTAACCTAATGCTTTCTAATTTTTCATCTAGTTTCAAGTTATTTTCTTTAATTTCTTTCTTTATATCTTTACTGAGATTGGAAATATTTGCATCAATTTTATTGCTAAGGTTAGTTACATTAGCTTCTAATTTACTACTGAGAATTGAATTGTCATTCCTAATTTCTTTTAATTCATCACTGTTCTTTTCTAATTTATTACTGAGATTTGAATTGTCATTCCTAATTTCCTTTAATTCATCACTATTCTTTTCTAATTTGTTACTGAGATTTGAAATATTATTACTGAGATTTGAATTGTCATTCCTAATTTCCTTTAATTCTGCACTATTCTTTTCCAGTTTATTATTAATATCAGAAATGTTATTTATTAATAATGCTACCCAAGAAGGTGTATCATTAGTTTGATTATTTTCATTGTTACACAAAATTAAATTTTCTTGGCCTTCACTAATTTGTTTCGTTTTCACTATTAACAGTTTTACAAGTTATATTTTCATTATTGGCCATTGTTGGGTATTTTAATATTTTCTTATTTCTTAAAAGCATTAATTGTTATTATCACTAATTCACTTTTCACATATAAATTTTAACTGTACTCACTTTTGAAGATTTTTATTACTTTCCTCATTCTCGTGGTCCTTGGTTCGATTCAGGTTTACATGTCCCTGGTTCGATTCCCATTCGAGCCCTCGTTGATGCGCCATTTGAAGTTGTGTGTTTTATTTTATGCCCCTCGTTGTGGAGACATTTAAAGTTGGGTTTCTCGGTGAGATATCCGAAGTTGAAGATTTGTGATATAATTTAAACCACTTTAAATCTGCCACAGCACTAATAACTCTCTTCAGGGGAATGAGGAAACGTTTCTTACACAAATAACAACACTTTATTAACAGTTGAACTATAAGTTAGTTTATTTAAAACTCTCACTTTGGTTAAGATGAATCTTGTAATTTAAAAGTTCCAAAAGATTCCGGCTTAGGTTGATATTTTTCACTTCTAGAAGATTACCATTTTATGTATTTAATGGATGACGAATGCTAACGGTCAATCCAGTAATTATTCATTATTTTCACTTAGAAACTGTTTTTCACCAAGATGGATGACTATTATATCACTATATAATCTTTCATACTTTTAACACTATTTCTTTCTACCAACATCAATAAAATAAACCATTATTTCCTTATTTTTTAAGGAGCAGTCGCTGAACATGACCGACCATCTTCAAGTATTGTAGCCATCTTCTTATTATGTAATAACCTCTAGGTTCTGATTGGTCCAACATAAAAGGAAGGAGTATTTTCAAGCTAACTTCTATCCTCTTCGTCCAATCCCATTTATTTCTTTATAAAAATTATCAATTTGAATATTTGAAGTATTTTACATACTGCATCAGTTATAAAAACATCCAACTGTATTAACAGTTTATATTGACCAGTTATTTTTTTTTTATATACTTATAAAAAAAATTTGAATTCTATAAATCAATCTGATGTCCATTCTTCATATAAATAAATATAATTATAAACAAAACAAAAACCCTTATTATTTTTATATGGGGATAAATATCCGGTTTTAGCCTATGAGACATAAATTATATTGATACATCTATAATGGAATACATTTATTTATTTAATTTTTTTTCTTTCATAGTGTTCTGCTCAAGAGCAGGCCTTTCACTGCAAACTCAGCATTCTCCTCTCTTTCCTTAACTCAGCTTTCCTTTTTGTATCTGCATACAAACCATTTATTTTAATATTGTCTATCATCTGATGTCTTTTTCTGCCTCTAACTTTCTTTCCGTTGACCATTCCTTCTAGGGCATTATTCAGCAGGCAGTTTCTTCTTAGCCAGTGGCCAATCCAATTTCTTTTCCTCTTCTTTATGAGTTCCAGCAATGTTATTCTTTCACCTACTATGTCGAGCATATATTTATTTCTTACTTTGTCTGTCCATGTTATACATTCCATTCTTCTCCATATCCACATCTCAAAAGCTTCCAGTCGCTTTTCCTCATCCTGTCGTAATGTCCAAGTCTCTGCACCATACAATGCTACACTCCACACAAAGCACTTCACTAGCCTCTTCCGTAATTATTTTGCCAAAGGTACGCAGAAAATGCTTCTCTTCTTGTTGAAAGCTTCTTTTGCAATTTATTTATAAGATAAACGTTTAAAATATGTAACTTTTGGCAGATGCCGTCGTCCTTAACTTGTTAAAATATTATATTTAAAATATTATCTGGAGGCCTTTCGGAAGTTAACTTCCATCAACAGCAGGATGACTATCTGTTACTAGTTGTTGTTTACGACGTTGTAGATTCGAATATTAATTCTGATATCTCATAAAGATCACATAGCTCACGATTATGTATGTCTTCTCCTTTCACCTGTATGTTCGTCTCTCTCTGAACCAATTTTTATCCCAAGAACTTTATTCACAAGTACTCGTAATATTTTCTTCTCCCTTAAGTAAGAGATATTTTTAGTTTAACATGTTTTGTGAGATGTTGGGATGACTAAAGCTTTAATTCATAATAGCATGCACTTCCAGAATTGAGCCTATGTTTAATTTCATTGTGCATCTCATTCCTGTTTTTAATTATTGTTCATATGTGTTTGAAGTCGGCCACTTCTTGAACATTTATCTCATATGTCATTAACTCTTCATTTCCATTATATAGACTTAATTAATTTCTTCCTGTGAACATATATTTTGTTTTATTGATGTTTACCTCTATACAGACAGCTGCAGAGGAAACAATAGGATACAAAGAAAGCAAGAATATTAAAAAACCTTGGGTCACAGAAAAAATGTTGGAGAAGATGGAAGAAAGAAGAAAATGGAAAAATAGCAATACAGAAGAAGCCAAAAGAAATTACAGGAAACTAAACAACGAACTTAGAAGAGAAACTGACAAGGCAAGGGAAGAATGGATGAAGCAGAAATGTGAAGAACTAGAGAATCTGGAGAGGAAAGGAAAATATGATTTAATGTACCAGGAAGTTAGAGGCTTGGACTATGGAAAGAAGAGCAGGAAAACTATGTGGCTGATTGAGGACGAAAATAATGAAGAAATAACAGACAAACAGGGAATTATGAATACATGGGAAAAATATGTAGAAGAGCTATATGAGACAAGAAATCGTCCGACTAACTTGAATATAGAAGATGAAGAAGACGTATCAGAAGATGAAAAAGGATTTTCAATTCTGAAGGAAGAAGTTGAACTAGCAATTAAGGAAATGAAAAATGGTAAAGCAATAGGGGTAGATGGAATCCCCATTGAATTAGTTAAATGCTTGGGCGAAGGAAAGAAGGAAATTTTGCGTTTATGCAACAAGATATATAAAGAAGGTGAATGGCCCGAAGAATTGACTGAGACAGTGTTAATACCAATACCGAAGAAAAACAATAAGAAATGTAAGGAGTTCAGAACTATCAGCTTGATATCACACTCCGGAAAGATTCTCCTGCGAACACTAAATCGACGTTTACGTTCTACGATGGAAAGCGAATTGGAAGAAGAACAGTTTGGCTTCAGGAAGGGAAAGGGTACAAGAGATACAATTGGATTGATACGAACAATAGGAGAAAGATATATAGAAAAAGATAAAGACGTTTTATGCAGTATTTGTTGACCTGGAAAAGGCCTTTGACAGAGTAAATTGGAATAAACTCCTGAAGATCTTGAAGAAAATTGGCGTGAACTGGAAGGAGAGGAGGCTCATAAGTAGTCTTTATATGAAACAGCGAATAAATGTGAAGATAGGAGAAGAAATGTCAGAGGGAAGAGAAATTGGAAGAGGGGTGAGGCAAGGATGTCCTCTATCACCTACCCTTTTCAACATCTACCTGGAAGACCTAATGAAGAACTGCTTCAGTAATACGGGAGGCGTAAACATGAGAGGAAGAAGAATAAAGTGCATAAGATTTGCTGATGATATGGCTTTGCTAGCAGAAGATGCAACGACATTGAGGAACATGATGATGGAGCTGAATGATAAGTGCGAGGATTGTGGGATGAAGATAAATATAAATAAGACAAAGGCCATGATTATAGGAAAGAAACAAAGGAAGATAAACATGAAGATTAAAGATGAGGCCATTGAGCAAGTGGAGAGCTTCAAATACTTGGGTTGTACTATCAGTAGTAACATGAACTGCAGTAAAGAAGTAAAGCAGAGGATAGCAATGGCAAAAGAAGCTTTCAACAAGAAGAGAAGCATTTTCTGCGGACCTATGGCAAGAGAAATAAGAAAGAGGCTAGTGAAGTGCTTTGTGTGGAGTGTAGAATTATATGGTGCAGAGACGTGGACATTACGACGGAATGAGGAAAAGCGACTGGAAGCTTTTGAGATGTGGATATGGAGAAGAATGGAACGTATAAAATGGACAGACAAAGTAAGAAATGAAGATGTGCTAGACAGAGTGGGTGAAAGAAGAACAATGCTGGAACTCATAAAGAAGAGGAAAAGAAATTGGATTGGCCACTGGCTAAGAAGAAACTGCCTGCTAAAGGATGCTCTAGAAGGAATGGTCAACGGAAAGAAAGTTAGAGGCAGAAAAAGACATCAGATGATAGACAATATTAAAATAAATGGTTTGTATGCAGATACATAAAGGAAAGCTGAGTCAAGGAAAGAGTGGAGAATGCTGAGTTTGCAGTGAAAGACCTGCTCTTGAGCAGAACACTATGAATGAACTTCCAGTCCCAGTTTCTTAATATTGCTCAATTTAATGTGCATATTAAACCTTAGTATTTTCTCGCTATCGCCTAATAATCTACGTCACCAGCGTATACTAACAGTTTTTTTTAATAACATCGAGTTGTAGGCCTTCTTTATCCTCTAAAGATTTGTGGAATGTCTATTGAAAAATAGAATAATAGAGGAGATAGTGCATCTCTTTGCTTTAACCCAATATGACTTTCTAAAGTATTTATCTGAAAGCTGATTGCTTACTTACATCCTAATCTTTGTGCCATTTAGACACATTCGGATAAGTAACTTTTTTAGGGATTCCGAAGTACAACTTCTCTCTTACAGGACATTTGGTCATACTTTACCGCACAATGTTATGTAGGCCTACTTATTCTCACGACTATTTGGAAGGTTATTTCTTTCAGTAGCAATTCTTTACTGCAACTAACGCCATGTGCTTTCGGTCGCTGTTGCTGGTGCGATGCGCATTCTATTCTGCAAGTCATTACTCCATAGCTGATTTGAAAGCTCAATGGAAGCCGACATCGTTGTAAATGTATATTCTTCTATGTCTTTCACTATACGACCTTGAACGGTAGAGGAATACCAAATCGCCCTATAATTGAATCGTATACCTTTTTGAAGTCTACATACAGTTGACAGGCAACAGTCCTAACTGTATGAATAACCCCACCCCTTCCTTCTTGTGTATAGAAGTGTACCTGATGCAAGATTCAGTTACTTTTAATGTCTGTGAGTGTACATACCTTATAACTAATTTTCATGTATTAAAAATTAAAAATATAACATTATGGAATATTCACTTGAAAGGTCTGTCTCCTCAACTTAATTATTTAACTGTAGCGCTTTCGGGACTTGTCCTATCATCGGCAGGATTCAAAACTGGTGTTTCACTGAAGATCTGGTAGAGGGGGTTGCATGAATTGGATTCGTTTTCGTTTATAAGATTGTCGTTGTTGTGAGCTGCTTTCATGATTTCCATCTATTCGAGTACGTTTATCTTCGCTGGATTATTTTCTCTGTGCATTACTGTTAGGGTGTTTTCAATATTTAACATGCGATGTCCTTCATGGATAACGTGTTTTGCATAGCTTGATTTTCCTTCTGCGTGAATAAAGTCTCGAAAATGTTCTTTAAATCTGATGTTAAAACTTCTGTTTCTTCTTCCTATATAACATTTGTTGCAGTCCTTACATGTCAATTTATATACTCCTTTGCTGTTGAAAATGTTATTTTCTTCAATGTTATTGTTTATTATGTCGTTTAATTTATTAGTTCTGTATGCTATTTTTACGTTTTTATCGGCTTTCTTTAGTGTATTGGCTAATTTTGTTGTTTCTTTTCCTGTGTATGTAAGTGTTAAACCATGTTCTCTTGTTGTTGTCAGATTCTTTTTCTAGTTTAGTTATGTTGGTTATATTGTTCTTCCTTTTTTGTTTATTTACGAGTTTATCTGATTTCTTCATTATAGCCATTGGTTTTTGCCATATTTAATTTTCATGTAACCTTTATAATGGATTTCACATATCAATAATGGTTTTCTAATTGTGGAATTTTTATAGAAGCTTAGTTCAATAATTCACAAATTGTGGAACGTTAATGGAATGGCGTTGTAAATGCTTGAGGATGACAGCAGTAAGTGTCATATTGTTGTGGTTTCGGTGGCCCGAGGAGCAGGTAATGGTTGCCCCAGATGTGACTCCTTAAACGGCCCCAGTGGAGCCCCTAAACTCGACCTCAGCATTGGAGAAGGAGGGGCAACTTACACCGGGTTTCTTTCTGTCGTCCACAAGGTATTTAGAAGCCGTTTCCAATTCCCATAGCGATGATTCTAAAACTGTGGCCAACAGTCACTTCAACGCTTGTGCTCCTGCAATCTGAAACAGCTATTTTAACCCCACAATTACACCATAACGTGTTCTATCGAGTTAACTGAATTAGCAGATATGATATATTGTTCTTTTTTCCTTCTTTTTTTTTATCCTTTCCCTTCCTTTAGCATTTATATTCCCTATGACATTTAAATACAGTGCCCTATCGTCTGTGGTTAGGGAGCAGGAACTTTCAACTACACACTAGCCAGGTACACAGTGGCGGATCTTACTTATTAATAGCAGAATGCCATATCCAATAGTCGGTTTCGGTGAATTAGTTTTTCAAATTTAAAATATAAAATTATGGAATATTCACCTGAAAGGTCCGACTCCTCAACTTAATTAATTATTTAACTGTAGCGCTTTCGGGACTTGTCCCATCATCGGCAGGATTCAAAGCTGGTGTTTCACTGAAGATCTGGTTAGAGGGGGTTACATGTATTAGGTTCATATTAATTTATCAGATTGTCTTTGTTGTGAGCTACTTTCATGATTTCCATCTCTTCAAATACATACTCGAAGAGATGGAAATCATGAAAGTAGCTCACAACAACGACAATCTGATAAACCAAAACGAACCCAATACATGTAACCCCTTCTACAAATCTTCGGTAAAACACCAGCTTTGAATCCTGCCGATGATGGGACAAGTCCCGAAAGCGCTACAGTTAAATAATTAATTAAGTTGAGGAGACGGACCTTTCAAGTGAATATTCCATAATTTTATATTTTAATTTTGAATAATACCTCAACGGAACACATCATGAATCTTATAAAAGTTGAATTAGTTTTTATTATGCTCGACTCTGATTCCTAGGGTTGAGGGTTAAAAATTTGCCAGTATCGACATTTTTAAATACATGAAAATCCTTCTTCTTCTTCTTCTTCTTCTTCTTCTTCGGCTTTCCCCCACTTATAGGTTTGCCGTCTTCAGTTTCAATTTATTTTTATCATCCCAATCTCTTTCTTCCAAATTCATATCATCCATTATAGTTCTGACATAAGTTTTCCATTTCCATCTTGATCTGCCACTTTTATTTCTTCCAGGGGTACATTTCGGATTGGACCTTAACATAGGCCTACATATTAGACTTTACTGACCGGACGTTAGAGTTTGGAAATTTTTGTATGTTGGACTTCAAGCACGGATTTCAAGGAATTGCCTTTAGATTTGGATCTTTAATCAATAAATTAAAAAGTACACTTCGTATTCGACCTTAAGTTCTATTGGATGTCATTGGCCGGACGTTTTTGGGTTTGGACATTTTTTGTATGTTGGATCTTTAAGCATGGACTTCAAGGAATGGAGCTTATGATGTTAACCTTTTGTCTATTGGAATTTATTACTTGACGTTACGTCCTGGAAGCATTTTCATAAGACACCTGTTTAAAAATATCTGCAGCTCCTTGTTATCTTAGCAGTTAAATGCCAGTTTTTTATTAATGTAACAATAGCCTTTACTGACTTAACACTAATTCTGAATAAGCTACATAAAACTGCAAGATAGTTATACAAACTGATTGATTGATTGCTCATCTTTCGTCCTGCGTCGGGGCATGGGTGTTTCCTCAGTGCTAAGTTCCTTAACTAGACTAATTTAGTTACAAGATAAGAAAAACAAATTCCTGGACGGGATTTGAACCCGGATCTCTGAGTTGATATCTCAGTGCGCTACCACTTACGCTACCAGGCGAATCCAGAACAAACATTTATTTTTTCTTATACATATTCTCTATTATTACCAGATGTAGCGGGAACTCGGTCTCCACTGCCACCTAATAGCTACTAGCCTATACCAAGTAAGCAAATTAAATAGAATATGTTTACTTTATAGCAGTGACGCTTTTTCGATGTTTTATATATAGCCTATATATATAAAATCAGCGAGAGACAAGTAGTTACCATCGACTCTAGGAGATATCAGTCAGAAAACTAAGGTATTATCAGGGTGGATGTAGATCAGTTAAATTTTGCTCAGATGTATTTATATTGAGACTTAATGTTCTTTTACGAGCTCCTCGAAGATCTTCAGACTCGAGTCCCACGGCTTGAAGTCCCTCCTGGAGGACTTGTCCCTTGGATTTTTCCATCCTAAAGCTCCGCCGACCCCGGTCGGGTTTGTACCCGCGACCCTCAGGACTAGAGGCAAAGAACCTAACAACTATCTTTGGATGTGATTATATTTATTTTGGACTTTTTTTTTTAGCTTTTGGATTTGCGTTTTAATACTTTTAGCTAGAGAATCATTCGAGTCCCGGTGGGGTCAGGATTTTTAAACTGACCCAAACCCTCTGGCGGCACTATGGCCCTGGGGTCGACTCAGCCTCTAACGGAAATGAGTACCAGACGCTTATTCTGAGGGTAAAGACGGCCGTCACGCAGGGCTGACAACCCGGCTGACATCAAGTGCCGATTGTCCAGAAAAGTTGGAGCCCTAACCTCCTACTACCCGAAGGGTCTCCTGAGGCCTGTAGTGGGATACCTTTACCTTTTGCTAGAGAATCAATTTTTCGGTTAAACTGTTTTCAAAATTTATTTATAGCTATGGTTGTAATATTACTATTAATATTAGCTTTTAGAACTTTACATTTATTTTATTTTTATTTTCTTTCGCAGCAAATATTTTATAAAGTAGGACTGCATTAAATTAGTAAAGGTTAATGGAAGGGTTTCTAGGTTTCATCGCGTTATTGTTTTTATCACCTGGCATTCTATATGTTTCTGGTTATAATTTAAACTTATCAGCTTAACAGAATGAAGTTTTGAATTATTTGCTTTATTTGGCATTCATTGGAGCGTTTTCGTTTTATTCTGTTTATTCTGATTAGAGAAAAAGTGGAAAGGGGGATATCATTTGGAGTATTTGGTTTTTATAGCAAAGTGCAGAGGTGTTATCATAATTTTGCACATGTTGAGACAGCTCACAAGTAACTGGATCCCGTGTTGTGGGGAGGGGGGAACTAACTGAATTCCTCGCGCGGAATTGAGGGCACCCACCGGGGTCGTGAAATCCATCACATTGCCTTTTCATAGCCTGCTGCGTCTACTACTAAACTTTCTAGGCCTACAGTGTGCGGCTGTCGACACAACACATTCTCTAGCTTCACGTATCTTCGCTATAACAAGTAAAACTAATCTACGAACGTTTCTTTCTACATATATTAACTTATTTAATGCTATTTAATTAACCATATAAGATATATTTACATGTCTAAATGGCACAAAGAGTAGGGTGCGTGTAGGCAAACAGTTTTCGGACACTTTTGAAATCCAGAATGGGTTGAAGCAAGGAGATGCACTATCTCCTCTACTATTTAATTTTGTACTAGAGCATGCAATTAAATCTTTAGAGAATGAGGAAGGCTTACAACTCAATGGTATTAATAAGCTGTTAGTTTATGCTGATGATGTAGTACTACCGGCCGATAGCAAGGAGATACTAAAGGACAACACGCACACACTATTGAGTAACACTAAGAAATTAGGACTGGAAGTAAATATAAATAAAACTAAATATATGGTCACATGTAGGAATTCATTATATAATGGAAATGGACAGCTAATGACAAATGAGGGAAATTTTGAGGAAGTGGCTGAATTCAAATACCTAGGAACAATAATCACAAATAGGAATGAGATGCACAAAGGAATTAAACATAGGCTCAATTCTGGAAATGCGTGCTATTATGCATTGCAGAGACTCTTGATATCCCAACTCCTTTGAAAAAACGTTAAACTGAAAATATATAAAACTATTATTCTACCAGTTATATTATATGGATGCGAAACATGGACTCTTATTTTAAGGGAGGAAAGGAGATTACAAGTATTTGAGAATAAAGTACTTAGGAAATTTTTTGGACCAAAGAGAGATGAACAGACAGGTGAATGGAGAAGACTACATAACAATGAACTACATAGTCTTTGTAGGAAGCCAGATATAATAAGAACAGTTAAGTCTCGTAGACTGCGATGGGCAGGACATGTTGCACGTATGGGGAATGAAAGACTTGCATGGAAGGTTCTTGTAGGAAAGCCAAAGGGAAAACGGCCAGTTGGTAGACCAAGAATGAGGTGGGAGAATAACATTAACTATGATTTGAGGGAAGTAGATTATACAGGGAATGATTGGAAACCATTAGCTCAGGATAGGGATGTATGGAGAGCTTGTGTCCGCGCGGCCATGAACCTACGGGTTCGATAGTGCCAGTGAGTAAGTAAGTAAGATATATTTACATAGCTCAATCGAGTTTTAAAAACTGGAATCATGAAATTAAAACTCTTTTAATATATAAATATTTTTAAAAAATGCTATATCCTTCTAAAATTATTCGCTTTGATGATAATCCAAGTTAGCCATTAAAATAACGCTTTATTTCTGATTTTTTTAAACTAGCTAATAATCGGCGAGCGTTTGATGCCTAAATAAATTAAATATTAAAGATTAATTAAATTGTTTGATATACGGTGAGACAAAACCGGCATGGCGGTTGCTAGTCAGTTTATAATTTCGGATTTCAGGTAAACCTCAACTTCTAATTGTCGGATTTCGCTCATTTTTTGACAATACCTACCTAGACTTATTTTAATAGGATTTGTCGAGTTTCGTTGTGAAACATCGAAAATTATGACCGCTAGAGCGATTTTTAAATTTTCACTTCAGGTGAAATCCTTCACCAAATGGTTTTAGCGGATCCAATTGTGAATCTAAAACAACCAGAGACCAACTTAAATACTCACAAAAATGTTCATCAAAATCGGTCCAGTCGTATGCATTTTTTAATTTCGAATTTCTAATTGTATTTGGCTAATTTTTTGACAATAGCTAAAACTCAACTCCTGGCGCGACATACCTAGAAGGCCCTTAGCCTATCATCCGGCTGCTGGCCTCACATCCACATGTGTTAATCACAGAGTTAGATGATCATCAGCCAGTGTAGGGGTGACATGTGGTCAGCATGTCGAGTCCCCAGCCGTTATAGATGGTTTTCTCAACCTAGAGCCGCTAATTATTGTAGCTACCCAAATGCCTCACGATGCTGGGTGGGCACCGGTCCCATACTGGCCGGAATACCATGAGAAAATTTCTTCCCCTATGGAGACTCGAACCAACGCAAGTCCCGTAGCTCTGCGCCAAAGCTTCCTGCCTTAAACACTCGGCTACGGCGCGGGACTTGACAATACCTACCTCTGTTTATTTTAATAGGATATAGGCATACTGAGTTTCGTAGCGAAACATCAAACAATGTGACCGCTAGAGCAATTTTTAAATCTTCACTTCATGTGAACTCCAACACCTAATGATTTTAGAGGGTTCAATTGTGAATCTAAACTATCGAGGTACCTAATCAGACACACACAAAAATTTCATGAAAATCGGTCCGTGTCGTTTAGGAGGAGTAGAGTGACAAACACACGTACAGAAGAATTATCTCAAACTCCAATTCGACAAAATAGTTAATTACCAGGTTCTTCCTTGTACCGCCCAAGTGAAGAACACATCTTCCCTCTATGCAGGTTTAATACGTTTCAATACCTCATTCCTTCATCTATTCTAGGTCACTCCATGGGACCCAAATTCCTTAATTAATATTCTTAATTAACATAGGATTTTTGGATTAATTTTTTTAAGATTGGTGTTAGCGCGGGGGTCCTACACTCTAATTCAACTCAGGAAGTTACTACAGACCTTACAGGCTAAGCCAGTGTCCCCCTTCGTAGAGGGTAGATGTTGCCACTCATAATAACGGTATTTGTTTGTTTAGGGAGGGGTGGAGCGGCAAGGTTAGCAATACTTTTCCAAATCTACGTACTATACATTTAAAAAACATGCTTTTTACGGCATGCATACTAGTTTTATAGTAAATATAAGGGTCGACACTTTCACACATGATAGTACAGATCCGCACGAGCTCAGTGACAAGTGGTAACTCTTTCTTTTTCTTTAAGAGGGGTGGTTTGGACGGCTACAACTTACAACACTCTACCTGCTGTGTTGCGTACTTCAGTTTTATTTAAGGATCTCCCTCAATAAAATACTGTTAAAATGGAAACCTAGTTCCCTATTCCAAACACACAGTAACTTCCTGGGTTGAATCTGACTCTAGAGTAGACACAGCCCTCGCGCAGACCCGACAACCCGCCTGACAGCTCATGCTAGTTGTCTAGGAAGGTGGGAGCCTCAACCTGTTACTACTCCAAGGTCTTTTAAGAACTATAGAGGAATCACTGTGTATTTTTATTCATACCGTTGGTGAAGTAGGCCTGTAGAATATTTTCAACATAATGTTTATATATTAATAGTTACCAAGTTTGTGACTTCGAAAAATAGCTATCATATCGACAGATCATAACTAACTCACTGGCACTATCGAACCCGTTGGTTCATGGCCGCGTGGACATAATCTCCACATACATCTCTATCCTGAGTCATTGTTTTCAAATCACCCCCTGTATAGTTCCCTCAAATCATGGTTAATAGTATTCTCCCACCTCTTCTTGGGCGCTTTCCCTCTGATTTTCCTACAATGAATTTCCATATTCCTCTTCCATTTCCAATTCGTGCCACTCTTTTTATTATCACTGGTTTCCTATAAAGATAATGTAGCTCACTGTTAAGTAGTATTCTCCATTCTCCTGCCTGCTCATGTTTCTTCTTCTTCTTCTTCTTTCTTTCCAGGATTAGGTTAATTCGACCTGTTCCGGTCTCAAGTCCATCGTTTCCTTGGCCGTCCCAAATATCTTTTCCCATGTGGTTTGTAGGTATTGATCTTTTTGGGTAATCTTGTATTGTCCATTCTGTCTAAATGTTCTTTCCATTGGTATTTGTGCTCTTCTAGTTTATCAACTATTAAAAATATCTCCAGTTCATTTCTAATTGATTCATTGTGTAATCTATCCATTCGAGTACATCCTTTTACGGATCTTAAACATTTCATTTCAGTGGCTTGAATGTGTGAGATATCTTTTTTTGTAAGTACCCAATATTCAGATCCATATAAAAGAACAGGAACAGCCACAATTTTATAAAACCTGAGCTGAGTCCCTCTTCGAGTCTTCCGGAGGGTTCTTCTTATGGTGCAACACATCATTTGATATCGGTTTAATTTATTATGTACATCCCAATCATAGCTGTATATTATATTTGAACCAAGATAGTTAAAGTGTGCTATCTGTTCTATTATTTCTTTATTGATCACTATTTTTGCTCTGACTGGTACTTTGCCCTGAAAAAGCCATAATTTTAGTTTTTGAAGTTGAGACTTTGAGATTATTTAGTCCTAATTGATTCAACATGTAAATGGCTCTTTGTAAATCATCCTCTGACTTCTCTCTGACATGTTTCTTTGGACCAAAAATTTTCCTAAGAAGTTTATTCTCAAATACTCCTTATCTCCATGTTTCGCATCCATATAACTGGGTAAATAACAGTTAGGCCTACATATATTTTCAGTTTAATATGTTTTAGATAAGTTGAGATGACAAGAGTTCCTGTAATGCATAATATCATGCATTTCCATAGTCTAATTGAGTCTGTGTTTAGTTTATTCTGCTCCTCATTATTGTTTGTAGCCTAACTATTGTTCCTAGATAGGTTTGAATTCAGCCACTTCTTCAAAATTTCTCTCATTTGTCATTAACTGCCAATTTTCATTACATTAATGCATTTCTATGAGTGTCCATATATTGGTTTTATCGATACTTATTTGCACTACCAATTTCTCAGTATTACTCAATATAGGTAGTGTGCATGTTGGCCCTTAGATATCAATAGATCCTATAATTTTTAATTATAGTCTCTCTGGTTTAACTTTACGAGAAATTTGTAGAATGAGACAACAGTATTCTCTCACTCGCACCAGTGTTGTCGGTTTTCTTCACCAGATGCTAATAGGGGAAAGGGGGAGAGGAAAACTATATCGGACTAAAGCGGTCAACGATCAACCCTTGTATCTCCATCTCTCTCTCTCTCTCTCTCTCTCTCTCTCTCTCTCTGCCAAGTTAAACCAGCTATAGAATAATAGACTGTTTGTGACTATTTAACTCATGCCCCAAATGGGAATCAATGACCAATCACGTTTCAATGATTTCTGTTTTACAACCAATCAGAGTCGTGTTTCACGAAATATTTATCAGTGTTATGATTACCATATTAAAGAAGGCTCCTCCTTTTTAATATTCTGAACAGGTCTGACCATTATTTTGCAGTGACTGAGGGAACAGTAAAGTCGCCATATTTGAATGTTAAAAATGGCAGAAACAAGATTTGGTTGTGCTTCAAATGAAGATATAGACGAAATACAAATTTGACAATTTTGTTTTTAAATAATGATATTACCGAGTTCTTTTTGATAATTCTGTGTTCAATAATTGTGTTTTTAAATAATGATTTTACCGAGTTGTTTACTAAAAAATAAATTACCTATAATTTTGGTTATAATATAGAGTTTGATGTGTTTAATTTTTTCTCCACTAGCATGCATTCTTATTATATTGCGATGATATTTCAAGTTTCCCACGCCAGATGGCAATATATAACAAACATTATATGATCTTGTTGCAGTGGATGGAGAAACGAAACATAACGTTTCTCATTTGTTTTCAAACATCGCCGTTTACATTAAATAAATATTTTAAAGTAACTATATTTAAATAATGATTTGTGAGCAAACAGCTTAATTTTATTCGTTAAATAGTCCTAACAAATGCCACTCTTGATTTCCAAATTCTCTAGATAAATTGGAAATCACTCGTGGCATTACTTATGATAAATTTCATCCTCTTGGACTTATACATATGTGTTTGTTATGGCCTCTTTTTTTAATATTTTAATTCTTAATACTGCATAAGCAACGGTATACGTTCTATTCTATTATTTTACATGTAGTAAAGAAAAAAATGTACGTCTTACTGCGTGGGGTGTAAACGGGAAAGCAATTAAAATGTTTGTGGTAATGAAATTGGAGGTGTTGGTGATAACAGTGTTAATGTTGAATGTGTACCCTCGGGCTATTAGCAAGGGAAATCTTCTGGCCACTCTCCACACTATAAAAACACTGTAAAATGAAAACTTTGCGGTCTGTTGTGTAAGACCAGCATTTCTCTCTATGGATTTCTTATTTTCAGTCTATTTCAACTCTCGAATTTTTTTTGAGAAGACAGCCTTCCATTTGCTGGTTTTAATATCGAAAAACATGGACAGCAAATTAATATGTTAAAACCGGATATTTATCCCCATATAATAATAATAAGGGTTTTTGTTTTGTTTATTTAATATTTAAATATAATTATATTAATTTATGTTAAGAATGACATAAGATTGATTTAGAGAATTCAAATTTTTTATAAGTATATAAAAAATTCAAACTGGTCAATATAAACTGTTAATACAGTTAGATGTTTTTCTAACTGATGCAATATATGTAAAATACTTTAATATTCAAATTGATATTTTTTTAAAAACAAATAAATGGGATTGGACGAATTGGATAGGAGTCAGCTAGCAGTACTCCTTCATTTTCAGTTGGACCAACCAGAACCTCGAGGTTATAACTGAATAAGAAGATGGCTACAATACTTGAAGAAGGTCAGTCATGTTAAGCAACTGCTCCTCAAGAAATGAGAGAATGGTGGTTTATTTTCTTGATATTAGTTGAAAGAATAGTGTTGGAGTTAAGGAAAGTCATATAGTAATATAAATTTCATCCATCTTGAATACAAATAGTCCACAAGTGGAAATAAAATATAATTCTTGAAGGATTGACCGTTAGAATTCGTCATCCATTATATACATAAAATGGTAATCTTCTATATGTGAAAAAGAGAATCAGTATTCCGTACAAGTTATTTTGGCAATCTTTTTACATCTATAATTATTATTTTATTATTATTGTTGGTTTGTACTTTCAGAAGAATAATATTAACCTAAGGCGGAGTCTTTTGAATTATTAATCTACAAGATTCATCTAAACGGAAGTGAGAGTTTTAATAAAATAACTTTTAGTTTAACTGTTAAATAAAGTGTCGTTATTTTTTTTTGTGTAAGAAACATTTCCTCATTCACCTGACGGGAGTTATTAGTGCCGTGGCAGAATTAAAGTGATTCAAATTATTACAATCACAAATCTACAACTTGGGGCATCACACCCAGCAACCCATCTTTAATGTTTATATTGTTTGTAATTGTTATAAATAATTAAACTGCCCACAGAACAATGGGGGCAACCATACATATTTTTTTGAAGTTAATATTTACGCGAGGGAATGTCTCACATGACATTAAGAAAGTTTATTAATGTAAAACTCTAATTTAAAAAAATAATGAGGGTTACAATTTTGTTGTAACGGTCATTCTGCACCGTAAACCACGGTGACCGCTACCATTTATAGAACCACACGATCTGCTACCATAAATTGCACCGTGTTGGTGCTGGATCGTACCAATGTTGTTGATAGCTACTTTGAGTCGAGAACATAGATTGCTCAAATTAACATATCTTTGCCCGGCCCATAAAAGACAAAGATTAATTCACCTTTCCTTAATAAATTGTTAAGCATGTAATATATTGTAAGCTATAAAGATTACGATCGTGGAAGTTTCAAGGAAAAAGGGAATCATATTCGCTTGAGAAAGCTTTGGAACTTTATACTCATATCTGACATGACTAGCTATTAAATCAATAGGCAAAAGTTCATTAAAAACAGATAACTTATATTTAATAAGAGTCATAAAAAACAGTCAGATATAACAAATAAATAAAAGATAGTTAGCTTAATATTGAAAATAAGTTGAAAAAAGAAAACAATAGTCTTATCGATCATCTAACAAAACAATAATTATAAAACATACGTACTCTCTTTCATTCACACTAGTCCCGCCAAGGGTTAGGGTGCACGACCCTTGTGGCCCCACCCTGGCCTAAGGGACCAATAAACAAAACAAGCTCCTCTGAGCTATATCGACTAGACTCCTTATGGTTGACAAACAGATGATCTGATCTGATGTTAGTAAGCGCAGCTATATTTGGGGGTTCACTAGGAGAGGGGAGGATGCGCGATAGCACACAGCGCGTAAAGAAAAGAAAGGGGGGATACGTAGGAGAGAATTTGGCACTGTTCACTAAGATCACAGAAGATATGGAGACGCGATGACGTATTGGTTGCGCAGTATGACGTAATACATGTATCGAAAACTTGATTTCGGTACAATTCAATGAAGTAAAATGTTTTGCCAGAGTGCAATTCTATGTAGGTCCTATTCTAAAGTTTTCTTTATCAAATAAAAAGTCGCACCACATTACCTTATGTATTAACATTTCAGCTAAAAAGATTTTGTTATTGCTGCTAGTAATAATAACGATAACTGCAGGACAGGTGGCACGACTGGGGAATGAAATACGTGCATGAAAGCTTCTTGTAGGAAAATCAGAGGGAAAACGCTCAGTTGTTAGACCAAGAATTAGGTGGGAGAATAACATTAACTATGATTTGAGGGAAGTAGATTATTCAGGGAATGATTGGAAAACATTAGATCAGGATAGGGATGTATGGAGAGCTTATGTCCGCGCGGACATGAACCTACAGGTTCGATAGTGCCACTGACTTAGAGTTACTTAACTCACTGACACTATCAATCCCGTAGGTTCATGGCCCAGCGGTCATAAGCTCTCCACACATCTCTATCCTGCGCTAATATTTTCCAATCATCCCCTATATAATCCACTTACCTCAAATCGTGGTTAATATTGTTCTTCCACCTCAATCTTGGTCTACCACCTGGAAGTTTTCCCTTTGGTTTTGGCACAAAAAGTTTCCATGTCTGTCTTTCATTCCCCATTTGTGCCACATGTCCTGCCCATCGCAATCTACGAGACTTTATTGTTCTTATTATATCTGGCTTCTTATAAGGATTATGTAACACATTGTTTCTTAATTTTCTCCTAAGAACTTTATTCTCAAATACTCGTATTTTTTTCTCCTCCCTTAAATTAAGAGTCCAATAATAAGGATAATAATAATAATAATAATAATAATAATAATGATAATGATAATGATAATGATAATGATAACGATAACGATAATAATACTGTTCCGTCACTGCCGTAAAATAAGATCCGGACCGCGAGTACCAAAATTTTGCGTAATCACAGCCACAATGTTGATCGAATTAACAAACCCGCAACACGACTAAATTTAGATTCAACAGTCGAAAACTCCTCTGGTAGGTCGCTGGGATTTTTATGTCGAGAAAGAATTTGTAGAACACTTTGGTAGCTATAATTAAGTTTTATTACGAGTATTACACTATCAATATTAGAAACAACTTCACGTGTTTGATCGGAATACTCAGATTCCTTACAACGAGGGACCACGAGGCATTAAAAGCCTCGGCCTACAAGCAATGCCGTCGTTGTAGACGGCCTGATTAACAAGCGAGGTAATCAGACCTCTAACAAAACACAACCGTAGTCCTAAACGGCCTGGCACAAACTGAGGCATTCAACCTGCAATAATTAAAACGATACCATCGCCCATGATGGCCCGGCTAACACTGAGAGCGAGTCACACGAGGACAACCTAGACCTGGACACAACACCGACGATATTGGTAGCCATGGCAAAGGCTGCAGCAAAACAGTATGACCAACATAAATGTCTGGTGCTGTACTCAGTGCCTCCAAGTGGAGAGCAAGTAAAGTACATCGGTAGTCGATGCAGATCACGCCAGATACGACTGAGCCATCCGCACCGGCTAAACTGATGCGACATATGTCACAACAAATAGTGTCCAACAAAATCATACAATATTCTTGCAAATCATGGTTAATGTTACTCTCCTATCTTATTTTTCTTATCTACTAGGCACTTACCCTCTGGTTTTCCTAATTTTTTTATATTTCCCTCTTTCATTCCCCCATTCCTCTCGTAGTCTACAAAACTTAATTGATCTTATTACATCTGATTTTCCACAAAGTTATGAAAGCAGAGCCTAATAATAAATATAAAAATAAGGACTTAACAATATTCATAACGACTATTTAACTCATGCCTCAAATGGGAGTTAATGACCAATCACATCTCAAATAATTTTGTTTTACTATCAATGACAGTCATGTTTCACCTCACTCTTTACCGAATTCTCTTAACTACCTCCTGCTTTTGTGATAAATAAAGCTCATATTTTTTAATATTCTGAACAGATAAGAGCATTATTATGCAGTGACTGTCTCTCCAACAAAGCCGACAGGTTTGAATGTACAAAATGGCAGACACAAGATTTGGCTGTGCTTCAAATAAAGATACAAGCTTAGACGAAATAATCCAGCAATCTAAGCTCTAAAACACTCAAGGTAATAGGAAGTATATTTGGAGCCAGTTCGAAATATTTTCTCAACAACAAAATTAGATAGGCCCTATTAACATCAGAAACTCTAACAAAATATATTACCAACATACTGAAAGACTGAAGCGTTAATACGAGGAAAAGAAATGAAAAAGACTACAAATAATTCAGTCAGAAATGCATGTGTAAAGTTACTGTAAAAGAATATAATATTATATGATCAATTTGCACTGGATAAACAATTGAAACATAACCACACAATTCTGATTTGTTTTCAAAGATCGCCGCTTACATTAAATATATAAATAATTTAAAATAACTATATTTAAATACTAATTTTTGAGTGAATGGCTTTATTTTATTCGTTAATTGTCCTAAAAATGCCACTCTTGGTTTCCAAATCCTCTAGATAAATTCACTCGTCACATTACTTATGATAATAATAAAAATAATCACATCATTTTTCCTCGAAATTGTGAAATATATTTGTTTATGTATCATTTAAATTTTGTAGAAGGCTTATTTGCATCCTATTTTGACTAGGCATAGCCTTTTCTTTAATTATAATATGTGAACCATTCAGTCCCCATACTGGTAATGTATTAGTCTGCTATTGGATTCTCATAAGTAATGCCACGAGTGATTTCCAATTTATCTAGAGAATTTGGAAATCAAGAGTGGCATTTGCTAGGACCATTTAACGAATCAAATTAAGATGTTTACTCACAAATCATTATTTAAATATAGTTATTTTAAAACATTTATATATTTAATGTAAACGGCGATGTTTGAAAACGAATGAGAACGATTGGTACGCTTCATCTGCTTTTTTTGTTCACTGCATCCGGATCATATTATTTATTGCCAAAGGAATGTAATATTGTAAGAATTCACTCTAGTGGAGAAAAAATGAAACACATCAAACTGTATATTAATTCATTTCTGATGTCCTATGACAATTATATTTTTCTGGAATGTTACTACCTGTGAAAAAATACATTTAAGAAAGTGCAAACAGTGTTTTTTTTTTTGTGGTATGATCAATTGCTACAAATGTGTTTATATTAACTCCCGCATGCGCTACGTGTTGACATTCATGCACTATATATACAAACTGGTAACCGTATTTCTTAAAGAGGCAGTCTCTGCAAAATAATACTATGACCTATTCAGAATGTTAAAAAGTAGGTGCTTTCTTTATTGTGATAAACTTTAATTGGTAAATTCTAGGCGAAACACGACTGCGATTGGTTGTAAATAAAAAATCATTGAAATGTGATTGGTAATTGACTCCCATTTGGGGCATGAGTTAAATAGTCACTACAGTCTTTCAAGCGTTCACTACTGTTACCTAGGGTAAACTCAGCATGAAAACTCTGGGAGTACTTACCCCACGACGCCACTCCATCACCCCCGAGAGATCCGTCAGGGGGAATCAACTTGTTTTACTTTTTTTCTTCTGTCTTAAGCATTCTTTTATTGTGGGCATAGCTGTATCTGTAGTGACATTAGATAGTTGTTCTATCTGGTTTATTAGTCCTATGAATTTATATCCTCATGTAGTGTTTGTTAAACTGGATTTTTATTTTCGAATTACAGTAAATAACTGCACAAATAACTTATAGTTTTACAAAATCTGCCACTGAATTTACCAAAGTCTTATGTCAGTAACAGCAACAATAATATCCATGGCTGCCCGAGGGCAGGTCTTCCACTGCAATCATTGCATTTTCATGCTATGCTTTGTAGCTTTACTAGGGAATTATAGGTGTGGTAGCTTCCCGTTGCTTTTCACACCGGTGAAGGAGGTTGATGATAATGATAAGGATAATGATGATGGCCGGATGATTTTCGGGGACTGTTGGGCCTTAAGCTTCCTGACATTAGTCCAACAGGTGAGGAAAAACCCTGAAAGAAACATCATCCAGGAGCCTATCCCGACCTGGGATCGAACCCGGGCCCGCTACGTGACAAGCCAGCACTCTATCCCGAGACCACAGCGGTGGACTAACAATAACACTAATAATAATAATAATAATAATAATAATAATAATAATAATAATAATATAATAATAATAATAATAATAGTAGGGAATAATAGTAATAATAGTAATAATAATAATAATAATAATAATAATAATAATAATAATAATAATATATGCCTGCAAGATTAGCCTCCTGCTCTTATGGACAGATCTTCTGACTACTACAATTCATGAAGTTCGGCATTCGATTCCCGGACAGATGTTTTTTTCCTTAAATGGAAATATTATTTCTGTTGTTACCTATGGTCCAGAATTTACTCTAAGTTTTGGTTTAAGTACTACTCCAGTTCTTCATTATCAATTATCAATCATTATACCTAAGTAAGTCCACCTCTGTGGTCTCGAGGTAGCGTGCTGCCTTGTCACGCAGCGGGCCCGGGTTCGATCCCCGGTCGGGCAGTTTTTCTGGGTGAGGTTTTTATCGGTGTTTTTCCTCACCTGTAAGACAAATGTCAGGAAAACTTTAAGACCCAAACGGTCCCCGAAATCATATAGCCATCATCATCTTCATCATCCTTATCAATGTCATCACCATCATCATCCTTCACCGGTGTGGAAAGCAACGGGAAGCTACCACACCTACAATTCCCTAGTAAAGCTGCAAGCGTAGCATGAAAGACCTGCCCTCGGGAAAAATTACTATGGATGGACACCTAAGTAACATTGGGAAAGCGTAACTCTGTCCTTCAAAATAGTGTTACAATTCTGTCAATGCCAGACATGATTTTAGACAACTTAGTGACAATTAAAAATATTTGTTCCTGCATAAATATATGTCTTTAACTAAAAATATTGATTTTTCAGAACTTAAATTGGGACATATTGGCGACTTTTAGTCGTAGCTGTATTTTTGGAAAGTAAAAATACCAAAAATTTATAAATGTCATTCTCAAGTTTATATTGAAAAATCCCAAGTATGAGGACACGTGTAGGTATATGTAGGCCTATGCATGTCTGTATATAATTGTATAACGTATTAATTATATCTAGGGGTAGTCTAAAGAAGTACTAATATTAGTAAAGTTTTATATAAAGAGTTAAATGGCCGACTCGGTGACTCGGTATACCTGTGGCTAGCGCGCGCATCAGTCCCGACTGGCCATTTTTCATTCATTCATTTCACCCTTCACCTCCATCTCTTGCTAAGAAAAATAGTTTGGTTAGCACCCACAGGTGTTGAAAGTATGCGATTTCTCGTGGGGCGACCAGAAGCGTGTTGGTTCATGATTCCGAATGAGGAATAAAAATAAGGGCAGTAGGGGTCAAGGAGACTGTCGTAGCCCCTCCTCGCGGTCACGGACCCATGGCAGTATGAGTCATGAGAGAAGAATCTACCGAGAACGCCATAATGAAATGGTATGAGTTATAATAGATTGCACTAGGATATTATAAACTTTAAGATCTTTATTCATTAAAAAATTGCCGATATGTTCTACAATTTTTGAGTTTTAAAATACCTGGCCTCAGGATCTCTTCATGTTGGTCTTTCCTATAGTGTTTTTATTTCTAGAAAACATAATCTCCCTTAATGGGAACGCTGTTGTCACTTGACTCCGCAGGCTGACTGACAGAGATGGAAATGTAACCCTCTTCTCATCCTAGCCGTACTTATGTACGGCAGTGACATAATTTTATGGCACAATTATCTTCACTACTACTACTACTACTACTAATCTAAACCGTGATCATTCTTATCTGGTTACTAAACAATAATTAAAATTGGGAATTTTAAAGATTGGATTCAGAAACCCATTAGCTTCAGAACACTTGATATATAGTAGTTGCATTTATTTTTTGACCACGGCTGTACTTGACAAAATAAGTTTCGTTGAAAGCGGATAGCTCAGTGGCATTTCCTCTAGAGCTGTTCCAATAATTTAGTTCACACCCCTAACTTTATTAAATAATTGCTTGATAATATTATACGTTTCTTATTTTTATTTTGTAAATCGGGCACCCACTTTCTTGGAAACGTTATGAGTGAAACTATTTAACTTAATTATTTATTTCAAATTAATTAATTATTTAATCTAAATAAAAGGACGCGTTTACTAGAAAGAATTGCTCCGTAAGAGCAACACTGTATCCTATATGTGAAAACCCCTACAGTATATGTGTTATTTGTGCCTCTATTGTAACAAACTACAATAGATGACACTTTAGCGATAGCGATGGCATATAACAAATATTCAGACACACTGTATTACTATATAAAGAAAATGTTTCCATCCACTCTGCAGTAGCTGACGTCTCTAAATCGCTATATGTCTTTTCTCTTCCTTCCTTCTTGGAGTTTTTATTGAAGATGTGGAGCAATTTGTATCTTCTACCCCTACCGCCATCTCATCGTTGTTTTCCACACGCTTTTCTTTTGATTAAAATCTACGTTTAATCAAAAGTTTTACTAGTAAAAAAAATCTCATTGATCTGTCACACTCTATTATCTATCTAGATCAAAAGGAAACGAAAGATGCATAGCTCCCACCGAAGATAAAGAGAAGGAAGAAAAACCATGATTTTGATAAAAGGAGAGTGATGTTCTCTTTCGTCATATTGTGAACATTGTCTGCTGCATAAAAGACAAGGTTTTCTTCTCTCTACAAATTTCCTGCTTCTTGATAAATATCTCAGAGGTTTTCACATTCTACGTTCTTACACATTGCAGCTTCCTCACTTTCTTTTGCTTTCAAAGAAAAGTAAAATATTTATCTTTTTTGTAAAGTAAGTTAACTTAATTCACATTTAATTTATTGGGCTACTAAATGCGAAAATACGTGTATATTATTTTTATCTATAATATTTCTGCCCCAGGGCAGGTCTTTCACTGCCATCATAGCATTTTCAAGCTATGCTTTGCAGCTTTACTAGGGAATTATCGTATAGGTCTGGTAGCTTCCCGTTGCTTTCCACACCGGTGAAGGATGATGATTATTTAACTCATGCCCCAAATGGGAGTCAATGACCAATCCCGTTTCAATGATTTCTGTTTTACAACCAATCAGAGTCGTGTTTCACGAAATATTTATCAGTGTTATATTTACCATATTAAAGAAAGCTCCTCCTTTTTAATATTCTGAACAGGTCTGACCATTATTTTGCAGTGACTGGGCCCATAAGAAATACGGCTACCAGATTGTATATATTGTGCATATTCTACATGGCCATTGGCTGCAATGATACCTATTATTATTATATATTGTGCATAGATATCAACACATAGCTCTTGCAGGAGTTAATATAAAAACATTTGTAGCAATTTATTATACCACCAAAAAAAGACACCACTGTTTGCACTTTCTTAAATGTATTTTTTGCAACGTAATAATCCAGAAAAATATAATTGTCATATTTACATGATACATCAGAAATGAATTAATATAGGCTATAGTTTGATGTGTTTCATTTTTTCTCCACTAGAGAGCATTTTTACAATATTGCATTCCTTTGGCAATAAATAGTATGATCTGGTTGCAGTGATAAACAAAAGAAGCAGATGAAGCGTACCTATTGTTTCTCATTTGTTTTCAAACATAGCCGTTTACATAAATATATAAATATTTTAAAATAACTATAGTTAAATAATGATTTGTGAGTAAACAGCTTAATTTTATTCGTTAAATAGTCCTAACACTTCGTGAGTCGTGAATTTATCGATAATTTGGAAATCACTCGTGGCATTACTTATGATAATGATAAGGTAGATGATCATGGCCGGAAGATTTTCGGGTACCATTGGGCTCTAAGCATCCTGACATTTCTCTTATAGGTGAGGGAAAACCTCGAAAAAATCTCACCCAGCAGCCTCTGCGTGACTAGGCAGCACGCTACCTAGAGACCGCAGTGGTGGACAAATATTATTTAATAATTGCAATTCTTTATTTACAAAGTTCTACTCTATTATTTGAAAATATGACTATTCTCAACTAGTCGTAAAGTTATTGGAACTTTATACTTCATTTTTGGGACTTGATCAGGAATGACGGGTAGGCCTACTTCATTAAGAATGTTACTCATCCCATCCAATCAAAATTCGGATTATATTTGGTCTAATAATTAAAGATATTAGGCCTATAGATATCACAAATAAAAGAAGAAGAAAAATCGTTTAATATTTAAGTGTCCATGTATATAATCATAGGCGTTTCAAACTTCCACAGTCATTTGGTGTAACTAGGCCCTACAAAATAATAGACCTATGCAACCCGTTGCTATCGATGTACAAATTGTAGGATCTCATTTTTTTCATTATCTTTAATTCGTCCACCGCTGTGGTCTCGAGGTAGCGTGCTGCCTTGTCACGCAGCAGACCCGAGTTCGATCCCCGGTCGGGGCAGTTTTTCTGGGTGAGGTTTTTATCGGGGTTTTTCCTCATCTGTAAGACAAATGCCAGGAAAACTTTAAGACCCAAACGGTCCCCGAAATCATATGGCCATCATCATCATCATCATCATCATCCTTATTATTATCATTATATCATCATCATCATCCTTCATCGGTGTGGAAAGCAACTGGAAGCTACCACATCTACAATTCCCTAGTAAAGCTACAGGCATAGCATGAAAATGCTATGATTGCAGTGAAAGACCTGCCCTCGGGCAGAATTACTATGGATGGATGGATGTCTTTTACTGGAAGTTCTGGATACTTTAGTGAAAAGTTTAGTGAAAACTTGTGAAATACAATTAAAACAACTGTTTCTTGACCACAAGTCAAAGGTTTGCCAGACTTGTGTTTTACAAATTTAGATGACGACACTGCAACAGAAGAGTCGACACTTTCAGCCATGTTGTCGACTGAAGCATGACTCAAATGCTTGATATGTACTAAACTATTTTAATTTGTAGGCCTATTTATCTTAATATATAAAAATTTCGTGTCACGTTGTTTGTCCGCGATGGAATCCTAAACTACTGAACCAATTTTAATTAAATTTAGCACACTGTGTGCAGTTTGATCCAAATTGACACTTAGGGTAGTTTATAACTAAATTTATAGTCGCATTATTTTTTTTATTGCAAATTATTTGTTTATTATTTAACAAAGAGTTATAATTATCTCTGAGTTCCATACGATTCTAACAGATGGCGGTGTAAGGTAATATGGTAAGGTATCTGGTTTATTATTTAACAAAGAGAGATCCAGATGGCTGTATTTTTTTGCAACCGCGAATTTCAATTGAATTACAAATATTGATTATTTCATAATTTAAGTGTGTTTATTTTATTTTCAATATTATTAATTTCGTGTGTAAGTATTAGTTTTAAGTAATCTGGCTGAAAGACAGCAACTTAATTTAAAATTTTAGCATAGCCACACCAACGCGTGGCCGGGACTTCTAGTTAATTATATATATATATTTTAGGATAGGCCTATTTCTATGTTTTGAATGTTATTATTTTCATTCAAGAAGATTAATAAGTATTTTCAGAGGACGTATTTTTAATTTATTAAAGTGAACTACTTTTCCACGTACTGTACTTATTGCTTCTACAACGCACGTCTGTGTCCATAACCAATGAAAAGCGAGCAGGTCAAATGGTTTTGTTTTGACGAGGATCACTTTAAGAGCGGATTATTGAATTATTTTAAGGAACTAGGTAAAAATTTATTCAAAAATATTTCAGCTTTTTCTATAGCTTTCAATGATGTTACCGGGTCCACCGCTGTGGTCTCGAGGTAGCGTGCTGCCTCGTCACGCAGAGGGCCTGGGTTCTATTTCCGATCAAGACAAGCTTCAAGGGTGAGGTTTCTTTCCGGGGTTTTTCCTCACCTGTAAGACATATGTCAGGAGTATTTGACGCCCAAACGGTCTTGCCATTATCATCATCATCCACCGGTGTGGAAAGCAACGGGATGCTACCACACCTATAATTCCCAAGTAAAGCTGCAAAGCATAGCATGAAAATACTATGATTGCAGTGAAAGACCTACCCTAGGATAGATCGCTATAGAATAGAATTGATACGGTGATTTTTATCATTTATGCGAAAGGCGTTCCAAATAAGTTGGTATCTTAAATATCTTTGGATAGGTAGCGGGCCGAGGAGTACATAGATAATATATATGAATTTATGAGGTAAAGTCAGGACTTCCAGTACGAATTCAGTTTTTACTTATACTATACATAAAAGAAAGTAAATGACACGGGTTACAAACAGTTTAATATACTAGGAATAAAATGTTTGCATGACGTAATACGAATAGATATGAGAACATGTGAACCATAAATATCAAATGTATAAGATAGTGTCTGTCAATATTAATATTTTATTTAGGATGCAACAGTAGTTTATAATTTAGTTCAAGAAAGAGAGATAAAATTCAGACTTTACCCATAGATTAAGAACTATCATTTTTAGTACTAATTTTTTAGAGCTTACATTTTTTATAAATTATATAAATGTTTGAATTGAATATTCCTGAGTGTAAAAGAAAACTACTTACGTAACTGTCCCGCAGGATGGTTGACATGTCGCCGGGACGCATCCCGGGACCTCACTCTTGGCCCTATCAAAGGTCTGTCTTATATATTATTCTCCTTAGGTGGTATAGTTAAAACTTTCTAATATTTTCTGGAAGATTCTATTGAGTTGTTTTGAAAATTTCCTGTGTCTTGTCGCAAGATAAACATATTATTTCTGGAAAAATTTCGCTATTAGGCCTATAGGCCTATAGGCCTATAAACATATTTCTAAATCTTTCCAAATGAGTTGCTACAATTTGTTTGTTCAGTAGAAGCTACAGGGTGATTTAAGATTTAATATGTCAATTATTTAAATAAAACTACCAAGAAGAACCTTCCTGTATAATCCCAGAGGAACAAGAGATGTTGGCCGACCACGTAGAATAGGCCTCCCAGGGATAGAAGGGATAAAAATAGTAAAATTTTTACTATTTTTTTTTCATTATTAATTAAAAAGGTTTGATTAATAAAAGATATTTGTAGAGAATTTATAATTAGGATGATTGCAAGGGTTAAAAGTGAATAAATACTAAAGTAGATCAATCACAAATTTTCATGGACTAAACTTTTAACTTCGCCGGAACAGGCTGCATAGCCTAAACCTTGTAGTAGAAGAAGAAGAAGATTTAAATAAACGATGTAAGGTTAAATCCGTGATTTATCAATTTAAGCCCTATCGCAACAGTAATCGATATTACCCAAGTGTCGGGTAACTCTGATCAAATCTAAGCACTAGAATTTTTTTTTCAAGTTAGTTGAGATATAGCCTATATATATATATATATATATATATATAGGCTACATATATATAGTGAAAGTTAAAAATTAAATTGTACCTGTTGGTAGGTGCCGTCGTCCTCAACTTTGTTATTATATTGTAACTTATATAAAATTAACTGGAGCGCTTTCGGAAGTTACCTTCCATCTTCTGCAGGTTGAATTTCCGCTACTTGTTGTTGCTGTGTACGGTGATGTAGGCTATACTCCGTTTGTAGCAGCAACTGACTTGTTTTTAACGATCTCGTATAATGGGTTTGATTGGGGTGCGTTCTCATTAAGAAGTGATGTGTTGTTTGTTTCCTTTATAATTTCGAGGTCTTCAAATATATATATATATATATAGGGCCTATATATAGGCATATATAGGCCTATATTTTATTTTTATATATAGGCCCTACCTAAGTAAGTAATAGTACGGTAAACAATTCTCATTTTTTTAATTTCCTTTTTACGAATAATATTTCTTCATTTGGCTACTTACTAAAGTGAATGGTTTGCCCCACTTCACCCCATCTTAAGCTTCTAGGATACATTACTAATTTATGAGTTAATCACAAAATTATATGGATATGCAAGGAATAAATATACCGCATGGGACAGTTTAAAATATTTCCTAATTTCAATAATACTACTTTAACAAAGTATGTAAACACAGGTTTGTGCAATCTACAGGAGTGTTAGTGATTTCTTTATAGGAGCACAATATTGTGAAAAGGGTGCGGGCGGAAGACAGCCAATAAGTATATGTGTAAGGGAGGCAAAGAGAATGGTAGAGATTCTCATCCGGACGACGAATTATAGCCCTTGTCACGGCTGTTCATTTGTAGATGGAGTTTTATCCCCTGGAGGGAACCCCCAATCACGAGCCGAGAAAATTGCTTATCTCTGCAGCCAATGGGAGTGCGAGCCGGGGCGCGGGACGGGAGGGGGCCCAAGGTTTCTTCCGCGAAGTAACAATGCACCGCACAGCATTCATGTCTAGATGACAGGGGTGACCTCCTCCCAATAACTACCAAATTCTACTTGTCTACACAAGTTATAACTAAATTCCTTTGGTTTACACTTCACCTATCAAAATAGCCTACGCTCTGCTCTGTTATCTGGAATAGCTTATTCAATGCTACACTTAACTAAAAAGTCAGAATGCATGGGGAAAAAATCAATTAGTTAACTATAAAATTAAGAAATTTAGAAAAAGTGGCTGAATTCAAATATCTAGGAACAATAATTACAAACAGGTGTAAGACCCACAAAGAAATTAAACGTATATTCAATTCTGGAAATGCATGCTATTATGCATTAGATTGGTTATTGTCGTCCCAACTTCTCTCAATAAATGTTAAACTGAAAATATATAAAAATAAAATTGTCCCAGTTACATTATATGGTTGCGAAACATGGACTCATACTTTAGGGCAGGAGAGAATACAGTGCGATCAGTATAGCACTGGACAGCAGAGGCGAGGATTTCATTATACAATGCTGACACACTCACGGCGGACAACGGACAACTTAGGATCGCGGTGACACAACCACACACATTTTTGTAACTATTTTACAAATTTTCGCACTTACCAACTTTATTGAAGCAGGTGTTGGAACTGTCCACTTTCGTTGTCTATACATTTTTGACACCTTATTATGAACTATTGGTGTTCTTAGGGCTTAAAGGACCTTCGGGACTTGAAATTTTGGTAGCATGAGGTTCTAGCCGAGCGTTAGTATGTGGATGTATTAGTTATAAAGACATACGTGTTTTTGAACATGAATAAATGGATTCTTGTTCTAAATTATTTTATTTCTGTAACTATAAAGATTGCAATAACCCTAAGTATTCTAACCCTAAATAACTAATCTAAGCTTATATTAAGAAAACCTACATTCTAACTTTCTTGAGTTTTTTTGAGAGAGGGAGATGTGGGTTTTATAAATGTACCTTAATTTACATTTTAATAATTATCTGATAACTCCTGCACTTGGACATATAATATTGAACTATTTAATATACTTGACTATATTTCTAACTGTTCCTAGCGAATTTATTAAGAAAATTGGTATGCAGACTTACCCATCAGAACACTCTTCAACAGACAGACAGACGCGAGTCCCATATTTTAAAAGGTTTATATACTAAAATTCTGACCTACAGCTATAACTTAACTGTACTAAACATTCCATTAGTCTAAATGCAGAGATTTTACAGTTAGCCTTGAAAACTTTGTTCCTGCCATAAGTCAAAATTCTGTCCTGAAATATAATAGGCCTATGTCTAATTGCTTTATTTCAACAATTGTTTTTATTTGGAATAATTAAAATAATCTATGAAATAATTAAATACCTATTTAAAATACTCTATATATTCGTAACACACCTCTTTATAAAATTTGTTGTAGCCTACATATTATGGACTGTTGAATGTGACGAAATTTTTACACCCGGGAATCGTGTTTCAAAACGTCTTCGTACTTGGCTGGCAGATTGAGTTAACAAAATATTAGCCTAGGCCTATTCATAAATAAATACACGTTGTTCAGTAGAAAAATTATTAGCCATTATACAGTTTACACTCATGCACACGTGATTCATTTTACACTTACTAGTTTTATAAGATACACATTTTAAAATTGAAACAACTTGCACACACGTCATTCAGTTGACAAGGAAAAGTGATCAAGCACCTTATCTACTCGAGGTACACTATCTGACTGTGAATGCGTGGGATGTACTCGTAAACTGCTGAGTCAGCGCACATTTCAAGTCCCGTGCCTGCAAGTGTAAGCCTTCGTTATCGCACAGCACAAACCCCGCGTCTGCTGTCCACTACTATACTGATCTCACTCTACTATGAGTATTTCGGAATTAAGTTCTTAGGAAAATTACTGAACCGAAAATAGATGGACAGGTGAATGGAGAAAGCTACATAAGTCCGCTACATGTTCTTTATAGTTAACCGGATATAATAAGAACAGCTAATTGTCGTAATACTGCGATAGAAAAAAATATGTGACACCAATGGGAATTAAAAGGGAACATGGGAACTTCTTGTAGAAAAAATAGAGGGTAAACGCCCAGTTGGTAGACCAAGTATGATGTGGGAGAATATTTTTAATTATGGTTTAAGAAAGTAGATTGTACAGGGGATGATTTAGAAACATTAGCTGAGGTTAGGGACGTATGGGAATCTTATGTCTGCGCTGCCATATATTCATACCTACGGGTTCGACTGCCAGTGAGTTCGTTTGTTAGTAAGGATGTAATGATACATTTTTAAATAGTATCCATAGGTCCTTTGGTTAGTTTTTAATATGACTATTTAACTCATGCCCCAAATGGGAGTCAATAACCAATCACGTTTGAATGATTTTTTATTTACAACCAATCACAGTCGTGTTTCGCCTAGAATTTACCAACTAAAGTTTATCACAATAAAGAAAGCGCCTCCTTTTTAACATTCTGAATAGGTCATAACATTATTTTGCAGTGACTGACCCTCTAAGAAATACGGCTACCAGATTGTATATATAGTGCATGAATGTCAACACATTGATGTGTTTCATTTTTTCTCAACTACAGTGCATCTTACAATAGTGCGTTCCTTTGGCAATAAATAATATGAGCTGGCTGAAGTGATGAACAAAAGAAGCAAATGAAGCGTACCAATCGTTTCTCATTTGTTTTCAAACATCGCCGTTTACATTAAATATATAAATATTTTAAAATAACTATATTTAAATAATGATTTGTGAGTAAACACCTTAATTTTATTAGTTAAATAGTCCTAACAAATGCCACTCTTGATTTACATATTATCTAGATGAATTCACTCCTCACTTCGTAAGTCGTGAATTTATCGATAATTTGGAAATCACTCGTGGCATTACTTATGACAACTAATTCCTCTTACAGGTTTAATATCCTATCTTGTAGCTTCAATTGAAAGATAGAGATTACGTATATTGTATGAATTTAAATTTAAGTTTAGAAATTCTGTATGCCTTTTGTTTAAGCCTATTCATAATCTATAAGTAAAAATTATGAAATTAAAAAAATCCTAGGTCTTGTAATCAATGCATGCAACTGTAACAAACGAAGATTTTAAGTAAAAAATGTTTAGTTAAATTTCAAATGTAACTCTTGTTCTATAGTTATTAAACTAGATAATGTTTGGAAGTTATAGTTAGTAGAACAAGAAGACAGTATATTTGAACTTGTATTGACCTACATTGTTAAAGACTTGTCCGAGAATGTAACATGTTGGAAATCTAGGATGTCATTTATCCTTACTCTGTATTCAATCCATACAATATGAACACAAGGATCTGATACAAAATGAACATATATGTCTACACTTCTTGTTATTAGACTTGCTGATAGATTGAGAAACATTTCTAATAAACTCCAGGAAGACCTGTTAAAAAACAAAATCAATTTCGTTATTTTATACCACTTTCATAATTACTTTTCAATTTTAGGTTTCAACCATAGTTATAATTAAGCCTATTAATGACTTTGTTAGATTATCCTAAATATAAAACGATTTTAATACGAAATAAATCAAGTAAATTAACCTATTTTTAATACTTCTTCTTCTTCCGAATGCAGTATTGGGTGATGATGCCCGTTCTGCGACTACAACAACAGATCTTTCCATCGGTTGAAGGGTCTTCCGAAGTCTCTTTTGCCTTTCGGATCCTATGATTTCATTAAATGGCCGCGGTGTACTGACCGTGCAAAGGTAGCATAATCATTAGTATTTTAATTGGAGGCTGGAATGAAAGGCGGGATGAAATAAATACTGTCTTGTTCTGACTAAGTTGAATTTAATTATTAAGTAAGAAATCTTAAATGATTTTATGGGACGATAAGACCCTATAGAGTTTTATAATTTTATGAATTTTATTGGTTAGGTTACTATTTTAATTTAATAAATTATTTTGTTGGGGTGACAGGGAGTTATAATTAACTCTTTTTTTTATACATTGATTTGTGAGGTGGTAAATCATCTTTGGTAAACGGGAATTTGACATTCTCTGGACGTGTTGGAACCATTTAATCTGACTATTTAACTCATGCCCCAAATGGGAGTCAATGACCAATCACATTTCAATGATTTCTGTTTTACAACCAATCAGAGCCGTGTTTCACGAAATATTTATCAGTGTTATAATTACCATATTAAAGAAAGCTCCTCCTTACAATATTGCGTTCCTTTGGCAATAAATAGTATGATCTGGTTGCAGTGATAAACAAAAGAAGCAGTAGAAGCGTACCTATCGTTTCTCATTTGTTTTCAAACATCGCCGTTTACATTAAATATATAAATATTTTAAAATAACTATAGTTAAATAATGATTTGTGAGTAAACAGCTTAATTTTATTCGTTAAATAGTCCTAACAAATGCCACTCTTGATTTCCAAATTCTCTAGATAAATTCACTCCTCACTTCGTGAGTCGTGAATTTATCGATAATTTGGAAATCACTCGTGGCATTACTTATGATAATTTTGTATATGTCCAACCATTTCTCTACTATTTCACTGCATCCTTATCTCATCACTTTTCATTCTATCCCTTAGTGTTACTGCAGTTAGTTTTAATACTTATCGCTTCAAAACAATTTTATTGTAGCCTAGATGAACCTATATATTTTGTTGAGACTTCATCTTCCTTTGGCTCTTGTGTCCTCTGAAAACCCTGGCCTCCTTCGTAACATCTGTCCATTGTTCTCTACTGTAGTTCCAACATTCTGTCTCCATCTTTTAATCTTCAGTTGTCTTAAGTCCTCAACCTTATCCAACCATTAATTTTAGTCTTCCAATCTTTCTTCTGCCTTCTGGTCTCCCTTCTGCAAACCTTCTTGCACTTTTTTCTTGCTCCATCTGCAACATATTTCCTACCTATTCCAATTTCTTTCTTCTAATATCTCGTACCAGATCTAAATCCCTATTGGTTTATAATTCTTTCAATTCCTGACTCATTATAATTCTCCATGTATCTTGTTCTTCTATTCCTCTATACATATTCCTTAGTACTATTGTTTCCCATGAATTTAATATGAACTTATCTTTTTCTGATAATGTCCACATTTCGCCTCCAAATATAACTATTGGCTTTAGTATTCTTTTAATACTATGATTACCGGCCGTGAAAACCTGCATTCCACAATTGTTTTAAAAGGTTTAAATGCTATCCTATTTATTGCCCTTGACTCAAGAACTTGTTTTATTGCATGGAAGCATCTATTGTCCATTATAATCCTTGATTATGGAGACTTTTTTTTAGATTAGATGTAGGCTATTCGTCTTGAGGTTTAACTTTCGTATTTTGGCTTAACCGTTCACTCTACATCATTTGATTGTGACAGATGTAAACTCATGATAATGGCGTATCCTAAATAGAAGACTATACAGTACAGCCCTTGTATACTGTAAGTTAATACAGTACTAATAAATAAATATCGTAACAACTTTATAAGAGAATGCATTGGATCAGAAGGAGAACTAACTTGCAACAATAATGGTAAACTGCTAATAGATTTTTGCATATTCAATAATTTAAGAATCACAAACTCCTTCTTTAGACACAAGAAAATACACAAATATAATGGGCAGCAAGGGGATCAAAATCTATAATAGATAGAATATGAAAATGTCCATTTCAAAATCCAAAACAATGGCAATGTGTGGAAAAAACATACAACGGGTGAAAATTGAGATTGATGGAAAAATTATAGAACAAGTGTCAGATTTCTCTTACTTAGGAAGTGTATTTGCAGAGTATAAGAGTGACATTGATTCAAAATTACAAAAATATAATAAAATGAATGGGGTAATACGAAGACTTTTGGTAAACAGATGAGGACAGAGACAAAACTAAGATTACATAACATCACATCAAAAGCTGCTCTAAAATACGGAAGTGAAATTTGGATTTTAAATAAAATAAACTCTCATAAACTTCAAGTAAGCCAAACGCTTCTTACGATCATTGTTAGGAGTTAATAGACTGGATCACCAAAGGAACACTATTATCAGAGGAAAACTTGGAGTAACAAGTTTAAATGAAGATATACAAAGATACTAACAAGAATGGAAAAATCATCTGAGGAGAATGGCAAGAAATAGACTTCAAAATTGGCATTCCAATATACCCCAACTGGACATAGGGACCAAGGAAGACCAAAACATCGGCGGAAAGATCAAGACCATCTTCGCTAGGTTTACCGTACAGGCCACATGGCCTAAAACGAATTTGTTCATGATGATGATGATGATGATGATAATAAATAAATATAGGCCTAATAATTATTAATCTTTGTAAGCCGATGTTTCCCTTAACAGAGATTTAGGAGCTCTCCCCCTACAGGGAAGAATTTGAACCATACTAATTTAGTTACACTTGTTTTCGTATAGATGTCATTTGAGTGGCCCGTGGTCAGCGTTTCGCCTCGTACTGACATCTAGGAAATCAAGGTAGTAGGCGACTAGGACGGGAAAATTCGGTAAATTTTGCTTAGAGGCCTTTTCATTCAGACTTGAGGATTTTTACGAGCCTGATAATCTTCAGACTCGGGGCCCACGGCTTAAAGTCCCTCCCGGAGGACTTGCTCCTTGGACTTTTCCATCCTAAAAAATCCATCGACCCCGGCCAGGTTTGTACCCGCGACCTTCGGGACCAGAGGCAAGGAGCATAACCACTAGTCCACCGCGGCCGATTAATAATAATAATTATTAATAAATATTAATAAATAAATATAGGCCTAATGAATATAATATAATTATTAATTAATAGTATAAATACAATATTAATAAATATCCTTGGTTCTGTTTCATTGCTCATGTTTTTTTTTGTGGGGGAGATTCTATGCCACCCTGCCACCTACATAAATCGAAATAAGAAAACAGAAAAACAACTTATTCTTGCATTATGTGAATAGGCCTATATGTCTGAGAGAAATAGGCCTATAGGCCTATGTGTTGATTTTTCGCCAAAAAAATTAAATGTCATAAAATGAAATGAGAGGTTGACCATAAAGTTATCTAAAATCACCATATTTGCAATGTTAAATGTGTAATAGTCATTGCTCAGACAGGTTAGCCAACTTGTCACAAAAATATCCGCTAACAAACAAATGAACGCTAAACTAATCCAGTGTATCATTAATAACTCATTTTCTTACCCTAAAGTGCCCAAACTAATAATAATTTAACCATCTAACACCCACTTGCTCATTTTCTCACCGAAATTTAGGTGGACTCCTGGGATAGGCTATATTCCCCTTATATGTGAGTAAACATGTTGGCAATTGGCTCTAGTGGAATCGTGTGTTGTCACATTGGCCAAAGTGACGCTAGCAGTCACTTGTTCTCCGATCGAATATTCACAGGTGGCATAGTAGCATAAAATATTTATTTTTTTATTGTTTGCATTGTAGTTAATGATTTTTATAGTATTCCTACGAATTTAAAGTGGCGATAGTTGATTAATTTTTATTTTTATAGTCTATCATATCTCTGTCCAAAAGACATTCTACATGTCTTAACACATGAACAGACATTACTCTGTAATAAGTCTCCTTTTTATCAAAATATTCACAATATTCATGTCTGACTTTGTTGATGATTTTTTTTTTCACTCTGTAAATATGAATATTGTTTAGGCCTATATATATGTATCTATATACAGCTCGAGACCAAGCTCGTGTTTGCGGGGAGAAGTGTGGGGAGTGGGAGGAGGTACACTTCTATGCTTCTCATATACTAACAGCTGAGACAGCAAATTCCTTTCAGACACACGGAGCTGGGTCCCGAGCAGTATTCCTAACTTCCTTGTGTGGGGATTAGGACTCTCCAGAGTGGAAGTGTTTCAACCAAGCTAATTTAGTCAAGCTTATATACTCATATAGGCCTATGCCAACGAGTGATATGGGGTCGGCATATCGCCACAGTGACATGCCTAACGGGCAACTAAGGTATTAATTGGATGAACAACAATCGGTAAATTTTGTACAGAGGCCTTTTTATCCAGTCTTGCGATTCTTTTACGAGCCTGAAAATCTCCATACTCGGGATTCACGGCTTAAAGCCCTTCCAGGAGGACTTTTCCCTTGGATTTTTACTTCCTAAAAATCCATCGACCCCGGCCGGGTTTGAACCCGCGTCTCTCGGAGCTAGAGACCAGGAATATAACAACTATAGGCCTATGAGTGTGTGTGTGTTTGTGTGTGTTTACGGGACTGTTATGTTCAATATTATATATTTTTTAAAATTATTTGCTACATTATTACTATGATTTCCTTTACTCTTGCAGATCATGCTGTTCGGAATACGTTCTACATAGGCTACTGATGCATGGAAGATAGGTAAGTCTAAATTTGTATTTCTATTAACAGGTTTTATTTAAGCCTATATCGATAGCCTTCTATTCTTTACTATAAAAAATGGTTACCCCTGTGCTTTTATAAATACTTTTACCGCAATTGAAATAGGCTATGCAATAATATTTAAATAGGCTTAATTTCAATATGTGTCTATAAAATTATTGTAACCTCATTTATTTCTCCAAATTGATTCTTACCTGGTAACGACCTATTTTTCCATCAAACAAGGAATCTGTCTCGTGAATCTTACTTAAATGTATGATTTGTATACCACCGTATGATGCAAAACTAAAAATAATATTAGGATTAAATCTACAACTTTGTACTGGGCGGGTATTTAATTACTTATATGAAATTTGGAATTGTTGGCAGAGTGTAGATTTTTTAAAACCTTAGTTGCGAATTTATACAGTCGATATAAAAAAAGTACAAGATAAACGGCTAATATTAAGGATTTTATTATTAATAGCTTCGTGAATGTTTCTGTGAGTAATTGAAGATTTTACATCTTTGAAGTGAGTTAACCTTCTTCTTCGATGGGTATCTCTTTTAGTCTGGACCTTCTTCCATGACCTACCAGGCATGGGAGGCCCTGTTTGTAGTTACACTACCTGGAGTCATTAGGACTCACAAGCCCCACCACCACTTCAAGGTAGAGATACCGTCGCTGAGAGAGAACATTCGCAGCTGTGTTATTTGAGAAGAATGTGAAATTGAACCTATAAACCTCTGGATAAATGATAGAAGACTAAATTGGAACGACCACATAGATAGAATGGAGAACAGTAGATTAGTGAAGAAATTACATTACTGCATACCTCAGCAGAAAAGGTAATTAGGAAGACCTCAACTACGATGGAAGGCCGTCACCATACCCCGGACCTAAAGTGAATGAACATACATAGGCCTACAAGCTGCCAACTTTCATACGTAGAGGGGAAAAAAAAAGAATTATTATTATTAATAGCCTATTTAAATTTTTTTAGAAGGGAGGACTTAATTTATTAAACAAAGGTTAGTATCATTGGAACTAGGTTGCTATTGTTTGTTGCGTGGCACTAATTAGTGAAACATCTGACGGTTTAATTTTTAATTTACTGTATTACGCTAATGTTAGGCTATAATTAATGAGAAAGTTTGAATATGTAGGACTAAATGTTTGAATTTTTGTCACTCAATCACCTTGCTGTGTATGGGGGTGTGTGTGCTTCATGTTTGTTTAATTAGGCGTTGATGTAAGTGCGGACATGTTGAAACTTTACACTGGCTTTTCTCAGAATGTCATTTTTCATAAGCAATGCCACGAGTGATTTCCAAATTATCGATAAGTTCTAGAGAATTTGGAAATCAAAAGTGGCATTTGTTATGATTATTTAACGAATAAAATTAAGCTGTTTACATAAAGTCATTATTTAAATATATGCCTAGTTATTTTAAAATATTCATATATTTAATGTAAACGACGATGTTTAAAAACAAATGAGAAACGTCTACTATGTTTCATTTGTTCATCACTGCAACCAGATCATATTATTAATTGCCAAAGCATCGCAATATTGTAAGAATGCACGCTAGCGGAGAAAAAAATGAAACACATCAAACTGTTTATAACCAGAATTATAGGTTATTAATTAATTTCTGATGTTAGGCCTATATGATGTAAATATGTCAATTATATTTTTTGAACGTAAATACCTGGGAAATAATACGTTTAAGAAAGTGCAAATAGTGGTTTATTTTTTTGCGGTTTAATCAATTACTACAAATGTTTTATATATTATAGGCGTATCCCACAAGCTGAATCTGGTTTCATTCGTGCACTATATAGGCCCTATGCAACCTGGGAGCCATGGATTCTTACATCTTAATATATAAATTGTTATATTCAAAGTATTTCTTATAGTGTCAGTCACTGAAAAATAATGCTCTGACCTATTCAGAATGTTAAAAAGGAGGAGCTTGATTTTAATGTGATAAAATCGAGGTAAAAAACGACTGTAATTGGTAGTAAATCAAAATTCATTGAAATGTAATTGACCATTGAATCTCATCTGGGGTATGAGTTAAACAGTCAATACAAAAACACCATGGGCTATGTGAGAATATTAGATGGATTTCAATATAATTTTGCACTCAAGTCTATTATCATAGTCTCTGGAGGATGGACCTCAGTGATTAAATTTGAATGAAAATGAGTAGTTTGCCAGCCTACATAACTAAAAATCTGTATCTTCAATAAGTTATTAAACCACTTAGACCTTCATCGATATCCAAAATCTATAGGCTATATTATAATGTCAGTTTTAAGTGAAAATAGTTTTCTTGTTCTATATCTTCTTGTTCTCCATCTTCATGATGGATCCTTAGATTTGTTCCGTTCATACAGGACTCAAATCATCTATCCACCTTTTCCTTGGACGTCCAATATCACGGTGTCCTGTTGATCTATAGGCCTATTCATACGCCTACGTGGTTCCATCCGTTGTAAATGTGTATTTTTATCTTTAATCCTTTGTCCAATATTAAATATGTCTTGCTTGTATACATTTTATTATTAGTTTTAGTCTTAATTTTAACTAATATTAACTGGTTGTATTATAGATCGTAAGATGTATAACTTATTAGATATTATCTTTTGATCAAATTTTTACTTAGTGTTTAATATTAGAGTTAATTAAGATTGTTATATTCTTATGTAATATATGTTTGTCCTGGTGAGTGGAAGAGAAGGCCACATGGCCTTAACTCCACCAGGCTAAATAAATCTAAATCTAAATCTAAATATTCCAAGTTCTTTCATTTATTCGTTACTTTTTTATCCCTTAATGTGTACTCTGCTGTTTTTCTTAAGAATCTCAACCCGGATGAGTAATTGGTTTTTATTTAGGCCTACTCAGTTAGATACAAACTTGTTTTTTGTGGTGACATGGAACTCTTTAATGGAAAATTTTATTCCAAAACATGTTTATAGTTATCAATGTATTAAATTACCAACTTAAAGCTAAATTTATGTAGAATAAATGTGTAAGCAATGAAAATAATTGAAGTAAGGATAATTAAAATAATAAACCCATTAAAATTAATTGTAGGCCTATATGAAATTAATATTATTGGAGCAATTTTTTGAATAGTTATGATAATAAAACAATTATTCCATCTTAATCCTTCAAAATCCATTAAGAAACGGTAGATTTTAATTTTTTTGTTAAAAGTGCATCCGCTACTGCATAAGCCCTCTTATTATTATTATTATTATTATTATTATTATTATTATTATTATTATTATTATTATTATTATTATTATTATTATTATTATTTACACAGAAGTACCAGAAAGTCAAAATTATAACATGTCACAAATAAGGAAATTAGAAACATAATGGAATCAAAAGAAAGCGTAATTAAAAGAATTGAGGAGAATGAACTAAAATGGTTAGGATGAGCGATGGCCGACACTGCTATATCAATGGCAACCGACCAGAAAGAAGAAAAGGGGGAAACCGAAGTTAACATGGAAGGGAAACATAAGGATAGTAATGCAAGAAAGAGGGATGCCCAAGATCGTAGGATTTGGAGGTTTGGCACGGGAAGACGGCAGCAACTGTAAAAACCCGAGTACTCGCTTTGGCGGTACATATACTAAAATTGGAACGATACAGAGAAGATTAGCATGGCCCCTGCGCAAAGATGACACGCAAAATCGTGAAGCGTTCCACATTTGTTTGTCCGTCGTAGTCGGTAGAGTCCCTACCTTCCACTCCGGTGACCCGGGTTCGATTCCTGGCGGGGTAGGGGATTTTAAATCTCCACATTTGGTCTGGGTGTGTCTATGTGTCCTGTCCTTGTGTCTATGTGAGAATAAAAGAAAGTTAACAAAACAGGTAAAACAAGGGGAAAAAAAAGGAAAAATGGTAAAACAAGAAGGAAAACATTAACAAAGGCAGATAGTAAACAAATAGAGGCTGCTGAAATGAAGATGAGAGCAATAGCAGGATACCAAAGGACCGATAAAAAGAAAAACGAAGATATAAGAACAGAACTTAATATATTTAATCTCTGTGAAAGAATAACAAATTACCAAAATGCTTATCTTCAGCACGTATTACGAATGAATGAACAGCGCATACCAAGAAGAATGTATAATTATAAACCAAAAGGGAGAAGAACGTTGGGGAGACCATTAAAGAGATGGAAGGACCAATTCGATCTATAATGAGATCGGAACAGGTCATTGGGCCTAATCCTTGTTGTTGTTGATGATGATGATGAGAAGAAGGAAAAAACAGTATAAACGAAAAAAAAATCCAGGTATTAAAAAAATGGATAGATTATTAGGCCTATTATTATTATTATTATTATTATTATTATTATTATTATTATTACTATTATTATTATTATTATTATTATTATTATTATTATTATTATTATTATTGAATCTCTTAATATTTTGAAATCTTATTTCGCTACAAAAGCATGTTAGCCCTCTTAAAGCATATGGTACCCTAATGTTCCATTTGTCTTCCATAATAATGTCAGATCATGAAGTGCCTGAAATGAGACATCGTATTAAGAAATAAATGTTATGAAAATAATCTTAGAAACCTCACTTAATTTTTTATCCATTAACAGCTAATAAATTGAGTTTGATTCGAATAATTTAATTTTGCTTTATGCTAAAACTCAAATGCATTTACATTGGAATGATGACGTCAACATTAAAACATACTGAATAACGAAATAATCCCATGGAAAATACGGTTTGAAACGTAGCTTTGCATTGCACAACATTCCGTTAAATTTAATTACTGTCGGATATATGTTAATCCCATTTTTAAAGGAACTAAATGATGTGGAATTTGTATGTCCAAATTTTACGACCTGGGTTCATAGGCAATACAAACATAACGTATACATGATGGGTGAAGGGTTGGGGGATGCGATTACGGTCTCGCATGATCGCACATTGATTGGGCAAACAAAATAATGATCTGTTAATAAAGGGATATTACCCCGACCGGACATATTTGTCATCTACATCAGACATAATGTTAAATATGAACACTGGAACTACGACTTTGCACGCTGATTTATTTGAAAAAATGTTAATCTCCATATGCACTTGTGTTAAACCTGTCAGTCCAGATTTATTTTAACTGTTGCAATGTGTTTTATTGCATCGACCACATGCACTCAGGGAGCCAACAAATGGAAATGAATTCAGTTTTTAAAAAAATGCAATCATAGCGCTCTAAAGTAGATTAAGGAATTAAGGACTGTTTTTACAACTGAACATTAAATGAAGTTTGTGTTGAATAAAAATTATTTTATTATATCTTAATACATAAAAATTCGTGTCACGTTGTTTTTCCGCGATGGAATCCTAAACTACTGAACCGATTTTAATAAAATTTTGCACACTGTGTGAAGTTTGATCCAACTTGAGACTTAGGGTAGTTTATAACTAAATTTATAGTCTCATTACTTTTTTATTGCAAATAATTTGTTTATTATTTAACAAAGAATTATAATTATCTGTGAGTTCCATACGATTCTAACAGATGGCGGTGTAAGGTAATTGGTTTATTATTTAACAAAGAGAGATCCAGACGGCTGTGCTATTTGTTGCAACCGCGAATTTCAATTGAATCACAAATATTGATTATTTCATAATTTAAGTGTGCTCAGTGTTTATTTTATTTTCAATATATTGATAATAATATTAATTTCGTGTGTAAATATTAGTTTTAAGTAATCTGGCTGAAAGACAGCAACTTAATTTAAATTTTTGACGTATAACTTAGCCACAGCAACGCGTGGCCGGGACTTCTAGTATATATATATATCCTCATGTCAAACGAATGTCAGAGCAAAGATTGCCAACAATTGTTATGGAATGGATCCCAATGGAAAGGAGGAAGACCGAAGAAATCTTGGATAGAAGGGGTACAAGCAGCTATGAATATCAGAGGAATGGAGGAAGATCAATGGATGGATAGAGAGGAATGGCGTTTGGTTTCCGGAAGACGGCGGCAGCTGCCATGATACCGGGTGATGATGATGATATATATCCTATATGTAGAGTAGATCTAAAAATTTGTTACTTCGTGACAGTTTTTTCTATTAGGCCTACATACTTAATTTAAAAATTAAATTTAGATTGTTTATATTTACATATGTGTGACAATTGTGAGAAAACATTTTTTTTTATTTCCTAATTCTAGCCTTAATATCTTCTCTGGTGCTCATTTTTTATACTAAGCTTCCTAAATACTAGAATTCGGCTACCAGTAATGAACATTGCCACTTTCTATCAGAACATTATATAAACGGAAATAAACTTTATCAAAGCTTCAAATGAACAAACATATGAATTTATAATGGAACGCCTGCAATAAGAAGCGAAAAATGTGTGACATACAAAGCTGAGAAGCATTAAGGGTGATTTTTGTGGTATAGTTACTGAGGATTATTCGTGATGATGGATCCAATTATAATGTGTGAAACCATCCCCACACTCTGTTCGTCTCTTTTGGCAGCTTCATTATACAGCATCAAGTGGATAATTGACTAATTAACTGTGATATATATATACTGACTGGTGCATGCATCTTCACGCGTCCAGACATGTGACACATTCAAAACCGAGCCAATTACATGCTTCGATAATATGAGACAAGCTGCTATAAGCTATCACACCTACATATGTCCAATACAGAGTGTTACACTCGAAGCTAACATTTCCATAGTACTGCTATAACTATAAGGTACCTTACAAATAATACGAGACCTGCTGCTATAAGGCATCAGGCAAAGCGGGTTAAATCATTTATGAGTCACTCCATATGAAATCGTGTATGTGTGTATATATATATATATATATATATATATATATATATATATATAGCCTATATCATAATATATAGCCTATATCATAATATATAAAAATTTCGTGTCACGTTGTTTGTCCGCGATGGAATCCTAAACTACTGAACCGATTTTAATAAAATTTTGCATATTGTATGCAGTTTGATCCAACTTGAGATTTAGGGTAGTTTATAACTAAATTTATAGTCGCATTATTTTTTTATTGCAAATTATTAGTTTATTATTTAACAAAGAGTTATAATTAATTGTGAGTTCCATACGATTCTAACAGATGGCGGTGTAATTATCTGTGAGTTCATTACGATTCTAACAGACGGCGGTGTAACGTAATTTGGTAAGGTAATTGGTTTATTATTTAACAAAGAGAGATCCAGATGCCTGTGCTTTTTGTTGCAACCGCGAATTTCAATTGAATTACAAATATAGATTATTTCATAATTTAAGTGTGTTTATTTTATTTTAAATATTATTAATTTCGTGTGTAAGTATTAGTTTTAAGTAATCTGGCTGAAGGACAGCAACTTAATTAAAATTTTTAACATATACCTTAGCCACAGCAACGCGTGGCCGGGACTTCTAGTGTGTATTTATATATATATATATATATATATATATATATATACATAGGTAACTAATGTGCCTAAACCAGGAAGTGAGGAAGAAGAAGAAGAAGAAAAATATGATGTAATCAATTATAGATTTTTCCAAATGTCTTGTAAATTTGTGTATATCATTGTGCTCAAAAAATCCATTTAAAATCTTTAGACACTCTCCCCTTTATACATTTTTACGTGCCATCTGGCTCTTTATAGTGACACGACCTGTCTGTAGAAGATTTGTTAAACTCTTGATCTCACAAGGACATGGAGGGTCTCCCCGGATGAGGGATCAGCTCAATGGTGGTGTCACCTCTGAGACAACAAAAACATTAAGACAAGACACATTATTCGCCCGTATATCCATGCTAAACAAGACGGATATGTCGGCAGATTATAAAGGCTAAGTGAATAACTGTGGGACCATTAACTTTCCCGACATGTCTTACAGGTGATGAAAACACCGAATCACCTCTCCCAGGAAACTTGTCCCTACAGGATATCGAACCCGGGCCCACTGAGTACAAATTAACAATTTTATATTGAGACTACAGCGGAGGACTTCAGATAATAGATTTCCTAAAAATTATTTCTTCAGTAGTTATGGTTCCTTGTTTTTTATACCTTCGTGGTATTAGGTACTATTTCAGTGTATGAATTCTACCTTTTATTTCAGTTCGTGAAGTTATGGAGACGAAATGTGGCGTTGATAGTAAATTATGCATTTTGATGGCCAAGTAGATAATTATGGGGCCTTAAAGTTTCTCGACGTTTGTCTTACAGGTGAAGAAAAAACACCGAGAAACCTCTCTCAGGAAACTTATCCTGACAAGGGTATCGAACTCGGGCCGTTGAGTAAAAGGCACAGATGTGAACTTCAGAAAATATATTTCCTAAAAAAATATATCTTCAATAGTTATGGTTCTTTGTTTTTGACACCTCTAGGTATTCCTGGTATAAGCTCCTATTTCGGGATTAGAACTCCACACGCCTGTTTCAAGACCCATGGGCTAGTGGTCAGCGTTTCTGACTACAGTTCATGAGGTCTGGATTCGATTCCCTGTCAGGCCATAGGAATGTTCCCTTAAAAGCAATTATTCCTATGGTTTCCAATGGTCTGGAATTTGGATTAAGTTTAGGTTAATGGCTCTCCTGGCAGTTCATTATCATTTATCACCCATCATATCATCGGGTTAACGTAACTCCGCCTTCCAGGTGCCCAAACTTAAGAAATGGGTTACATTTCCCCCAATGTCAGGAGGGAAAGTAAAAAATGTCATAAAAGACATCCTGGTGTCATTGTAGAAAAGAAATGTTGTACTTAAGTAGACGAATAAGACTTTGATAGTAGTATGTTAATTTACATTGTGGGAGATATTCTAAATACATTTACAAGTTTTTAAAGTTTAATTAATTATGAATAAAAGAGGTTCGGTTCTGTTCCCCTTGACAAACGAGACCAATCAAGTCCTCACCCTCTTTCACCCACACCCATTGCTCCAATTCGTTTAGCACAGGAGAGAGAAAAGGGAGCGTGGTTTACGGCCGATGGTATTCGGCTGATGAATGGATTCATTACTACGTTGTGTCCAACTGATCTGCTTTTTTTTACACATATTCAGGCGCAACTATTTTTGTTTGTTCAGTAGACACTACACAACACATGGACGTCCGCCTACACTGTCAATATCCACACATTTCAGCATTTTTTATATTCTTTTTTTTATGATCTTATAAAATAGGCGTATTCACATTTTACTTTTCTGTAGTTAAATTATTAAAACTCTATTCCTCTAATTCAGTATTAATTAATAAGTACTAATAACTTTATCATGGATTTTAACAATGGCTTGGAATATAATTAAATTAAGATATCAGTTTATGATATATATATATATATGTATCCATCCATAGTAATTCTGCCCGAAGGCAGGTCCTTCACTGCAATCATAGCATTTTCATGCTATGCTTGCAGCTTTACTAGGGAATTGTGTAGGGAGGTGTGGTAGCTTCCCGTTGCTTTCCACACCGGTGAAGGATGATGATGATAATGATAATGGTAAGGATGATAATGATAAGGATGATGGCCATATGATTTCGGGGACCGTTTGGGCCTTAAAGTTTTCCTGACATTTGTCTTACAGGTGAGGAAAAACCCCGATAAAAACCTCACCCAGAAAAACTGCCCCGACCGGGGATCGAACCCGGGCCCGCTGCGTGACAAGGCAGCACGCTACCTCGAGACCACAGCGGTGGATATATATATATATATATATATAATCATCATCAACAAGGATTAATCCCATGGCCTGTTCCGATCTCATTATAGCTCGAATTGGTCCTTCCATCTCTTCAATGGTCTTCCCAACAATCTTCTCCCTTTTGGTTTATAATTATACATTCTTCTTGGTATGCGCTGTTCATTCATTCGTAATACGTACTGAAGGTAAGCATTTTGATAATATACATACATCGGAACAATAATTACAAATAGGAATGAGATGCACCAAGAAATTAAACATTGGCTTAATTCTGGAAATTCATGCTATTATGCAATAAAAGGACTACTGTCGCCCCAACTCCTTTAAAAAAAACATTAAATTGTAAATATATAAAACTGGTATTCTCCCAGTTATATTGATGCGAAACATGGAATCTTACTTTAAGGAAGGAAACGAGATTACTAGTATTCTTACGAACATTTTTGGACCAAAGAGAGGTGAAGAGACAGGTGAATTTAGAATACTACATAACAGCGAACTTCACGGTCTTTATAGGCAGCCAGGTATAATATGATCAGTTAAGTCTCATAGACTTCGATGGGCAGGACATATCCCACGAATGGGAAATAAAAGATGCATGGAATCTTCTTGTAGGAAAACCAGAGGGTAAATGCCCAGGAATGACCAAGAATGAGTTATAAGAATTACGTGAATTATGTTGTGGGGGAAATTGATTGTACAGGGGATGATTGGAAAACATCTCAGGATAGGGATATATGGAGAGCTTATGTCCGCCCGGCTATGAACCTCTGTGTTCGATAATGCCAGTTAGGTACACAAAATTATAAAATTCTGTATCTTTTATTCAGTCTCAACAGTTAAAACGATCAAACATTGCAGGCCTTTCAGGACCAGTCCCATCCTCAGCAGAAAGTTTTACGTTACTCTCAGCTACTATCCATGTACTGACAGGTTTCTGATGATGTTGTAGATATGGTTGTGCATACGGATGCTTTCTCGTTTAAAAATGATAATGTTGTCTACTTCCTATAAAATTTCTAACGCCTTCAGTTTGTGTATCTTTGCTGGGTTCCATTATGTGTGTAATATTGCGAGGTTATTGTTTATATTGTCCATATGACGTCCTTCCTTTAGCCACATAGGAGTCGTATCGAAAGCATTTAAATTAAAACATCTTCCGCTTCCATCGCATAACTTAAACACAAGATCACAACATAGTCTCTTGCATAATATACCGCAACATAGGACATCACATCACTCCATGTCATATACTTTCTCGCAACTGGAATTCCCTACCACAAGAAATAAGGGGCTGCCGGACATTGGCGTCTTTTAAAAGGAATCTAAATTTTTATTTGCTCTAACCTTGACTTCATCATTACCCAGTGTAAGGTACATACAGGGTGATTCAAAATTGACTTTACAACTTTACAAGCTTATAGAAATTTATTTAGAAGACCTACAGAATTGGTTTTAATGTCATATGATAGCACAACTCATCAAGTTTTCACCGACATAGTTTTATAGTACCTAGTTCTCTCACCGCGTGCGCTAACGTAGTTCATATCAAAATGGTTGCTTTCACAGGTGCCGAGCGTGCTCGTTGTGTGTTTTTGTTCGAAGAAACTAAATCTGCGACAATTGTTCAGCGTAGATTTCATACCCAGTATGGTAAGGATCCTCCTAGCAGGCCAACAATTTATTCTTGGCACCAAACATTTGTTAGGGCTGACTGTTCTGTTAGTCATTCCAAGCATACTGGCCGTCCACATACGGCTGAAGCTGTGGTTGAACAAGTGAGGGATAGCTTTGCTCGGAGCCCTAGCGCACGCAGTGAGAGAACTAGGTACTATAAAACTATGTCGGTGCAAACTTGATGAGTTGTGCTATCATATGACATTAAAACCAATTCTGTATGTCTTCTAAATAAATTTCTATAAGCTTGTAAAGTTGTAAAGTCAATTTTGAATCACCCTGTAGGTGTTTCTCGTATAATTTATCATAAGTAATGCCACGAGTGATTTCCAATTTATCTAGAGAATTTGGAAATCAAGAGTGGCATTTGTTAAGACTATTTAACGAATAAAATTAAGATGTTTACTCACAAATCATTATTTAACTATAGTTATTTTAAAATATTTATATATTTAATGTAAACGGCGATGTTTGATAACAAATGAGAAACGATAGGTACGCTTCTACTGCTTCTTTTGTTTATCACTGCAACGAGATCATACTATGTATTGCCAAAGGAACGCAATATTGTAAGGAGGAGCTTTCTTTAATATGGTAATTATAACACTAATAAATATTTAGTGAAACACGACTCTGATTGGTTGTAAAACAGAAATAATTGAAACGTGATTGGTCATTGACTCCCATTTGGGGCATGAGTTAAATAGTCATATTTATACTATTATCGTTGTTATTATTACTACTATTATTATTATCATTATTATTATTATAAGTATTATTATTGTTATTATCGTATAATGATTTTGCTGCTTATTCTAAAATAAGCTATATTATTTGAATGGTCATAGATGATGAAATACGTATTTCTATTTGTTTTCAAAGAATTTTAGTTTTTAATAATACATTACGTTTCAGTATGTATTAATTATATAATGTTTAAATTGAATTTTAATAATTTATTTATTATCTTGTATAATATTATACGTGTATATATATATATATAGACTCGGGTTCAAATCCCGACTCAATCATTCATTTTTCTTTTCATGTCATATATATATTGAGATCACCCACATTTGCACCTTAATATTGAATGATTCCGGAATTTGAATTACGACCTCTTGAATATTAATTTTAAATACTGCTGTCTGAGACAAATCTTTCAATTTTTACAAGATAAACTCTTAAATTTTTGCAATATATTCTAAACTAACTCGCTGAACACTATCGAACCGGAGGTTCATGGTCGCGCTGACTTTGACTCTCCACATATTCCTATCCTGAGCTAATGTTTTCCAGTCATTCCCTGTATAATCCACCTCCCTCAATAAGATGTATTAATTCCATATATTTAATATACTTAATTAAACAATAGAAAAACAAACGAGTATAAATTTCCATTAATATTTAAAGGAAGTGATACTACGAGGTTTATTTAAATTAATAAAATGAGTTCGATTTGACAACTCACCTCATAACAGTAGATTTCTTGAAGTCTAGTTTTGATACATATACGTATCATTCTCAATTAGGCCTACATCTAACTGTTGAATTGGTGATTGGCGATCTTATAGGTTGTCTTTTACTCCATCTGTTGGCTGAATGTTGAACTTTCAAATTAAATATTTTCCCCGGGATTTTCAAAATGCATTATTTTCCTTTTACGGAGAATTAATTACTTAACCCATTCACTTCAGATTTAAATGCTCAATGTATTTCCCCAGAGATCGTATTCAAGCTACCGCAAATTATATTGTCTATGTTCAGACATTCAAAACAAGCAAAATATAACGGCACTTGAGGTCATTAAGGATAAAGGCCAAAACACAATCCTATACTATTCATAAATGTTAACAACAGATTACCCCACCAAGGGATGTACAAAATAATACAAAATTTATAACAGCAGAGCTAAGCGAGTGTACCTCGTCTTCTGAGTTGAAGGCCATTTAACTGCCGGCGAGTCTACCTCATCTTTTGAGGCGAATGGGTTAAATTTATTTCGAATTATACAATATAGGCCCACTGGAATGCTTACAATATAATGGGTTTTGTTTTCATTGTAATCCGATACTTTTAGATACCTGACACGAAATATTTTTGTGTTTCCCCAATTTAAGGGTTATGGAAATATGTATACCCTTTACTTGCACTAAATACGAGTATCATCATCATCATCCGGTATCATGGCAGCTGCCGCCGTCTTCCGGAAACCCAAACGCCATTCCTCTCTATCCATCCATTGATCTTCTTCCATTCCTCTGATATTCATAGCTGCTTGTACCCCTTCTATCCAAGTTTTCTTCGGTCTTCCTCTCTTCCTCCTTTCCATTGGGATCCATTCCATAACAATTTTTAGCAATCTTTGCTCTGGCATTCGTTTGACATGACCATACCACTGCAATCTTTTCTTTTCTATGATGTCTATGATGTCCGGCTCCTCTTGTACACTCATAATTTCCCTTATTTCTTTATTTCGTATTCTATCCATTCTAGATTTTCCAGCTCATCTTCTTAAAACATCCATTTCTGTACTTAAAATTCTTTTCATTTCCCTGGTAGGAATTTGCCAGACTTCAGCACCATAGGCCTATGTTAAAATGCTCTGAATTATGGTTTGATATATTTGTAATTTTCTATTTTTTGTAATATTTTTGCTCCACCAAACAGAGTTTAAAATTATAAGACAGAAGATTACTCGTATCATTTTGAAAACAAAATTAAAAAATAAAACATTAGGTCTAAGTTGTTTTGAGAATGCTAGGGGATCGGTTATTGTTGACTGCACTAAGTTACCACTACGGGGAAGGAGACACCAGGGTAGATCCTATAACCGATGGAGTGACCAATTCATGTAGGTGCTGAACAGCCTATTTACCTACACCTGCAGAGGGCAGAAGAATATTTATTTTTTTGTTTTTCTATTGTTGGGTGTTGTATTGGATCTCTAAAGGTTGGTAGAGACATAATGTTTTGTTAAATAAACAGCGTAGTGAGGGGAGTGGATATCGTTAAGCTATGGAAATTTAATGTCAGGCCTCATTCGCGCTACAATAGTCAATACGAATGATCATTTTCTACTGTTATGTCCATTTGTACTTTTGTTAGAATTACTTATAGTCAGCTATGTATGTTGCTGTCTCTTGTTTCGTTTTGTCGTTGGCAAAAACTGCTCAATTTCGACAGATTTGTACCATTTGGTTTTCACCCCTCCCCTGCTCTCTTTCTCACTCCCACAAACACAACCCCTCTAACACATAGCTGGAGCCTTTTCCACAAAAGCGTTAATAGCAAATTGGGGTCCATAAAATGTAGAGTTGGGACTGATTCGGGGGTGAGAGGTTAATGGTGGTGCTCTCCCCCGTATACTGCTACAAATAAAAACCTCCGTTTTACAAAATCACGTTCTAACCTTTTTCCACCAGTTTAGTGTGGAGTTTTCCTCGTAATATTTTTGTTGGTTGGTTAGGAAATGTTTTGAAATTTTCAACTCGAGAGGTGGATTTTTTTTTTACTCTTGTTACAATTTAAATAGATTTTATAAACGCAAATTTAATTGCTTCCACAAGTAGAAATGGTTTTCTGGTACCAAAATTTTAGTTTAGAGGAGTTTCAAAATGCTACAGTTCATATGGTAATGAATGTGTTGTTAGGCTCTGTAATTCGATTTGTAAAATGGATGGTTTCCTACAGTGTGTGCAATATTTTGCAAATAGCTTACTGAATGAAAAATTGTTCAGATATAGGGATTTAGAATTCCTAGGATTAAATGTGAGGTATAGCTCAGAATAACTTAAAATATTTGTCGATGATCAAGTAGTGATTTCCAGTTCAGAAGATGATCTACAAAGAGCTATTTTTAATTTGGAAAAATTAAGTGCCAATTACAATTAAAACATTTCAAAGAATAAAACTAAAATTTGAGCATTTAAAGGACATGATACCTTAAGAGCAAAAATAATAATTTATAATAAAATTTAGAGGAAGTGAACAGTTATAAATATCTAGATTTCAATTTATCATATGTCAGAACTGAAGATGTTAATGACAAAATAAATAAATTTAATCTAATGTGTGGCACTATTAAAAGAATCCTTAAAAATACAAGAAAAGAAACAAAAATTAAATTTTATAAAGTAATGGCTTTTCCTGTATTGATGTATGGATCAGAATGTTGGACGATCACTAAAAGACAAGAACAACGATTGGAAGCAGCTGAGATGAGATTAAAAAAAAATATATAGCAGGATATACTCTGCTGGATAAGAAAAGGAATGAAGATATAAGAAAGAAACTGAATATTTTCAAACTTACAGACCGAATAATTAAATATAGGAACGACTGGAAAGAACACATTGATAGAATGCCAGAAGAAATATTTCCAAAATTATTGCTAAATTATAAACCGCACGGAAGGAGAAATGTTGGACGCTCACACAGAAGATGGTCTGAACAATTATAACAATTCTAGCTTTCATGAAAGCGGAACGAGCCAACAGGCTTAATCCTTGGTTGATGATGATGAACTTAAAATACAGTGCTTTAAATTTTTTTCTTAGCCCAAAAAAGTATTATAGGCTATTATTAGATATATAATTATTATTAGATATATTACATGATTAGATAATATTGTCTTAACTCACTTTCTGATATTCTCATTTAATATCCGTACTTTTAAGAAACATTTTGCACGTTTGTATTGTTAAATACTTATCATTTATTTCTAACTTATTTTGTTTTCATTCATTCCATGTATTTTCAAGATCACATTGCGCTGTTTCCCATTTCGATATTATATTTTATATTTTGCCTTTCAACATGTTCCTAATTTATTTCTAGTTAGTTCGCCCCTTACTGCTTATCCTGTTTTTTTTCGGAAATTTTATGCCTATTGAATTTTTTACACTTTTCTTTGATAAAAAATCAATTTTAGAGTTTTATGTGACAGAATCCTCAAAAACAAAAATCTAATATATCGGCGATTCCCATATAGGCCTACACATAGGCTCGCATTATTTCCTAGGCTTTAAGTAAACTATTGTAGCTTATAAATTTCCCACTTTTCTTCGACCTAACAATGGATAATTTAAATATTTTTTACCAATGCCGCCAAGTTGTCTTGATGATATTTCAGGTATTCTCGCCAGTCATAAATATTTTGAGATATTGTTATTAATTAACATAAAAACGCTTATTTTTTTATAGTTCCATAGTGCCAGTGAGTTAGTTAAGATATATCGAATAAAAAATAAAAAAGTCTGTCACCACTGATTAATTTTCCCCATATATATATATATATATATTATATATTAGTCTGTCCACCGCTGTGGTCTCGAGGTAGCGTGCTGCCTTGTCACGCAGCGGGCCCGGGTTCGATCCCCGGTCGGGGCAGTTTTTCTGGGTGAGGTTTTTATCGGGGTTTTTCCTCACCTGTAAGACAAATGTCAGGAAAACTTTAAGGCCTATACTTTACAGCTCTTCAGGCTTTTGAATACCTTGAAGCCCCATTTACAATTGCAGATTCAGTTTATGGCCCCGAAATCATATGGCCATCATCTTCAGCATCATCATCCTTATCATTATCATCATCACCATCATTCTTCACAGGTGTGGAAAGCAACGGGAAGGTACCACACCTACAATTCCCTAGTAAAGCTGCAAAGCATAGCATGAAAATGCTATGATTGCAGTGAAAGACCTGCCCTCGGGCAGAATTCCTATGGATGGGATGGATATAGTAGTCTAATAGGCCTATATATAATCATGACCTATGATTCCACTCACCCATGAGTAATTGGATTTAATACTTAAATATTTGGATGGATAATAATTTCAAAATTAAAAAAATAATCTAATAGTCTCCTATAAAATTGTAAAACCATGTAGGGCCTACTTTTAAGCAGTTTCAGTAGCTTGACAGCTGGGAGCAAGCTTCTGTTTTGGCTGAGGTCCCGAAAGACCTAAAAATATTTAATAATTTTAATACATTTTTCGAAAATTTTGTGCATTTTTTCGAATTTTCGAGTGCATCAGAATGTCCCCCCATATTGAACTTAAAACAATATATTTTTAATGAATATATTCCAAGCCTATTAAAAAAATCAGAATGGAGGAGACCCTATTTAATATCAACATTTATTTTGATTTTTTGGTCACCCAGAAGTTTACACTTTAATTCTACCTGGGTTTGGGATAATTTCCATATAGATGAGGAGACTGCATAAAGATATACAATTTTATATTATAATTTTTTATATTGTGACAAATACCTCAACTGAATTTTGCAATTAAATTTATTAATATTAACTGGATAATAATTATCTATAATTACGAAAAAATAATGTTTTTTCACCTATTTTTCGTTGAACTCTGTAGCTGGATGTAACACTGAGGAAGTTTGGTAATGAATGGGCAGGAGCAAGGCTGAACGAATTCGCTTCAATCAGACCAGATGTAGACGGGGATAGGGGAGGAAACAGACAAGAAATCAATTACACTCTCTCACATCTGTTAAACCGTTTTTCTGTTTCACACTTGCTAACTGTGTTACAAATAAAATATATATGCGTAGCCTATATTATAGTCTTAATTGCAACAGTGGGTGGTAGTTTTCTGACATATGGCAAAAATGGGACAACAGTAAAAAGCTTTCCTAGAATTCATGAATATGAAAATGCCTCATATTATTTCGTTTAACTGACCCTATGTGTGTTCCTTTTTTTTATCATGTATATTTACATACATACAATGTTAAAATATTAAAATAAATATATAATACATTAGTTGTACTGAACAAAAATGAATTTCTTTTTTATAAACTTCGTCAGGTAGTTAAGACCATGTTGGTTTTTCAAGAAACATATTGCATTCCGATCATGTCACTTGGTACTTATTTTAATATTTTATAATTTTAATACATAACCTCAACTTTGATTCACAATGGATTTTAGAAGTATACGAGTACATACAACATTTATACAGTAATTATATTTTATTTAGTAGTACACCGTCTCCACAAATATAGTATCATACTTCAAACTACTTTTCAGTTCAGAAGATTATCTACAAAGACTATTTTTAATTTGGAAAAAATAAGTGTCAATTATAATTTTAAAATTTCAAAGAATAAAACTAAAATTTTAGCATTTAAAGGACATGATACCTTAAGAGCAAAAATAGTAATTGCTAATAAAATTTTAGAGCAGGTGAACAGTTTTAAATGTCTAGGTTTCAATTTATCATATGTTAAAATTAAAGTTATTAATGACAAAATAAACAAATTTAATCTAATGTGCGGCACTATTAAAAGAACGCTTAAAAACACAAGAAAAGAAACACAAATTAAATTTTATAAAGTTATGGCTGTGAATAAAGTTCTTAGGAAAATTTTTGGACCAAAGAGAGATGAAGATACAGGTGAATGGAGAAGACTACACAACAATGAACTACATGGTCTTTATAGGAAGCCAGATATAACAGTTAAGTCTCGTAGACTGCGATGGGCAGGACATGTTGCACGTATGGGGAATGAAAGACGTGCATGGAAACTTCTTGTAGGAAAGCCAGAAGGAAAACGCCCAGTTGGTAGACCAAGAATGAGGTGGGAGAACAACATTAACTATGATTTGAGGGAAGTAGATTATACAGGGAATGATTGGAAAGCATTAGCTCAGGATAGGGATGTATGGAGAGCTTATGTCCGCGCGGCCATGAACCTACGGGTTCGATAGTGCCAGTAAGTAAGTAAGTAAGTATGGCTGTTCTTGTATTGATGTATGGATCAGAATGTTGGACTATCACTAAAAGACAAGAACAAAGATTTGAAGCAGCTGAGATGAGATTTTTAAGAAATATAGCAGGATATACTCTCCTGGATAAGAAAAAAAATAAAGATATAAGAAAGGAACTAAATATTTTCAAACTTACATACCGAATAATTAAATATAGGAACGATTGGAAAGAACATATTGATAGAATGCCAGAAGGAAGATTTCCAAAATGATTACTAAATTATAAACTGCACGGAAGGAGAATTGTTGGACGCCCACATAGAAGATGGTCTGAACAATTTTAACAATTCTAGCTTTCATGAAACCGGAACGAGCCAACAGGCTTAATTCCTGGATGATGATGATTATGACTTCAAACTACTCCTACATCGCTTTGGATAATCGTATCTAAATGAAATTGGCGACAATCAAAACAGAAACTCAAAAAGTTTTGTGCGTGTTAACAATGTCAAGAATGATGAATAATGGACAACAATGCAGAAACTAAACTAAATTTAATCATGTTTTTTGTTGTCGATATGGGTTCATTGTTGGATATTTAGCAGACAGAGATGTCTGTAGCGTCACTCATGGGGGCCACATTCAATGTCTATGAGGTTTAGCAAAAACGTTTTGAGTTTCTCTTTTGATTGTTACCAATTTAATTTAGATACGATTTTCCCAAGCGACGTAGTAGTAGTTAAAAGTATGATACTATATTTGTGGACACGGTGTTAATGTTATTTGCATTTTTTGTTATCAAATAGTTACATTATGTCTATGATTTTTTCAGAAGTGTTGATAATAATAGCCAAAGATGGTATGGAAATTAAAATCCAGCATTTATGATTTTTTAAAAAAATTATTTTGATGAACTTAAACTCCTTCGGTTATATTACGTTAATTTTTCAGTGTTAGTTATAGAGTTTCCCGCGTCATAGCTGATTGGTTAGGGTAAGATATCTGGCGTAGAGCTATGGGACTTGCGCTGGTTCGAGTACCCATGGGGGAAAGATATTTTGTCCAGGAATTTCGGCAGGTATGGGATCGGTGTCCATCCAGTACCGTGAGAAATTTGTATAGGTATGGGATCGGTGCCCATCCAGCACCGTGAGAAATTTGGGTAGGTATGGGATTGGTGCACATCCAGCACCGCGAGAAATTTGGGTAGGTTGAGAAATCCAGCTATAACGGCTGCAGGACCCGACCTGCTCACCACATGTCACTCCTAAACTGACTGGATGACCATCTATCTCTGTGATTAACACATATGGATGTGAGACTTACAACAGTCTGGTAGGCCAAGGACTTCTAGGCCTCTCGCGTATGGAGTTTGTTTTGTTTAGTTATAGATTCCAGTAGACTGTATAATGTAGTTAAAGGAATTTAATTATTTTTGCAATGTCAGTGAAAGTAATGTTTGATGAATTTCGATATGGTGATTGTGGTGAAGTGAGTTATGATAAAATATCCACCTCATTTCCTTTGAAGAGGCAAAAAAAAAAAAGTCACCTTTTTCTACTCTGAGATATGGATTCCAAGACGTCCTTAATGCCAGTTTCGAAAGATACCATCTGATCTAACTCATCCTGCTTGTCTTCTCCCACTGAAGGAAATCAATTAAATAAATAACCGAAATCCAAATAATAAATTGGGATTTAATTTCCGAATTTTTAAACAGTGAATCCAAGATTTAGTAAATAAAAATTGAGTAAATATATCTATGTACCCCGTTCTTCCCCTTGTGGAGATTCGGGTGCTCCCAGAGGAAGTGTTTTTAACCAAGCTTATTTAGTTATACGCTTATTTACCCATATCAACGAATGATATGGAGTCGCCATATCGCCTCTGTTAGACACCTAATGGGTAACTAAGGTATTACTTGGATGGATAACAGTCTGAAAATTTTGCACAGAGGCCTCTTTATTCAGGCTTGTGTTCTTTTACGAGCCTAAAAATCTTCGGACTCGGAACTCACGGTTTAAAGTCTATCTCGGAGTAGCCTACTTGTTCCTTGGATATTTTCATTCATAACCAATAACTCACCGCGACCGATTAATTTGTTTATTTTTTAATTAGGCATAGGCCTATAGATATTTTTTTGCTAAAATTAATTAAATTGTCTTATCAACATGGTAAGACCAATATATTCTTTACGTTCCACTGCACCGTTCAATTCGCCCTGGAGTGAAATATGGAATTTCAAATATCCATATTGATCTGCATATGTGTACTTTGTCTTATGCTGTTCTGTGATATCTTCAGTGGTGGCATATTGTCAACTACATATAATTCCCTCTATGCAATGACCGTGAAAACTGGCAGCATATTTATAGCATTCTGTAGAGAGGCAGAGCAACTTAGATTACAGTTGCTGCCGGAGAGATTTCTCTGGTCGTATCGTCGGTTGGGATCTTTTAGGACGGTTCTAGAGTGAAGAGAAAACGTGCAAATTTTTGGGTACAGTGAGGAAATTGAGGAATAGCAAAATTGGTGATCAATAGGATATATGTATTAGCAATAATAAGAATCTTAATATGGTCTTTGTTTTCGATCTTTAATTATATTATGTAATAAGTAGTCTTAATAAGGTGACTAGCCTGGTAGTGCATTTGATGTCTGCAGGATCGGGGGGGGGGGGGTTATGAGCGCTCGCGTGCATATGTGTGTATATGTGTGTGTGTTTTTTCCTCTCTTTTTTTAAATTTGTTTTGTAGCAATTTTTTTCATTAATAATATATGATTTGGAGGAAGTAGATTATACAGGGAATGATTGAAAAGCATTAGCTTAGGATAGGAATGTATGGAGAGCTAATGTTTGGGCGGCCATGAACCTACGGGTTAGATGGTGCCAGTGAGTAAGTAAGTAATACACAGAATGAGACTTTTTATATATCTATACACACGAGTCTTTTGATGGATGAGTGTAGATGTGTGTAAGTATTGTGTATGTAACGTAGACATAGATTTTATTTATATATATTCATTGTTTTGATACAGGTGTGTAGCCATGTAGGTATTTGTTTATATTACGATTATTTTTATTTTTTATTCATTGAAAAATAATGCACATACGGCCAACCAGGCCCGTGCGCAATATAAATGCATATGTATTTCCTTTCTTTTGAAAAAAGGCAATAAATTCCATTCCATTCTAAAAACTACAGATACTTGGAATATCATTATAATATTATAATATGATCCATTATTGGAACTGTGTTAAAAATAACAATATTGGAAAGTGTTAGATACATACTTGGAAGCCCGCCACGTTTCGCTGTATTGTGCGGGTTGTAAAACCACGCAGTGCTACCATTTGTGCGGGTTATGTTATCACGCTGACTGCGACCATTATTGGTGCCGGATCGTGTTTTGTTCCTGCTGCTTCTATTAGAGTAGATTTGATTACGTCCAAGGTTATTAATTACAAAGCTACTTGCCTCGGGCCCATAGAAGGCAAGGATTGAATCATCTTTCTTTCCTAGGAGTTTTAACATTACCTAATGATAGTTCTCAAACCCACAGAGTGACTGAAAATAATAGTTTTCACTATGATTATCAATTAGGAAAGCTAGACAGAAAAATAAAGGGAGTTGTAAATGTTCTCCTAACTGAGTGAGTTTCCGTATAGGATATCTAAACAGCTACGTGCACATAAATCAGACAGCACATGAATTATATAAAAGATGATATTTAATGCAAACAAGTTGTCTGAAGTAAAAACAAAATCAAGATAAACATTTGATCATTCAGAAAAATAATATAAAGAAATAAATAAATGATAATACTTCTACAGGACAAAAAACCACATCGTACCACATACCACACTCATGCTAGAGTCCAAGCCAGGGGCGGCTTCTTCCCTGGTCTACAGGACCAACTAAAACTGCGCCGCTTCTCGGCTTCAGACGACCTTGTCCATATTAGAGTTCCAATCCCATCTCGGACTGGATCGATGATTCAAAGATTGAATGCTGAATCAATGATCTGCTTGAATGAATGATAACGTTCTGCCTGTGCACCACGTATATGAAGGTTCCGAGGTAGAGGGGAGATGCGCCGTAGACACAGCGCAGCAGGAGAGGTAAAGAGGGAGAGTGGGGGTAGATGCAAGGAGAAAGGAATATTGGCATAGTTCATGAATATCCCAGTCTAGGGAGGAGAACGACGCTGCAGTAATGAGCCGAAAAACGCACTTTCGGTTCAGTATAATGTGAAACCTTCCTATAGGGGATTCCGCACTTGAGTTTGGTTGCAAGTCTCACCTGGGATGCAAGTCCTTCAAAAGGAAAGAAGAAGGAAATAATGCTTTGTGTTTCCTACGTAGCACCTCAATTATTAAATTATCTATTGAAACGGATAACAACTTGACTATATGCCTACTTTTTTCAGTAACGTTTACAGAATGTCTTAACTTTATGTATACACTATTTGAATCGTTATTCCTCAGTAACGAAATAATACATAAATACAATTTTTGTTGTATTATATTCCTTAAGCTTCGTTATGCTCGTACATGTTAAAAATAACCCCATTCTGCTACAGTACACTCCGTACAACGACGTCGGATAGAGCGACATACCTTCTGCATCGTTGCTAATGGAACTAATGAAATATTATTGATGGCATGTTCAATTGATCTCTCAGTTCCTCCAATGCTTGTGATTTTGTGGCGTTTAAAGTTCCCAAAGGTAAAATTCTAGAGGGGTTAAATTGAGAAATCGAGGCGGGAGCTCCGTAGCACTTCCTCTTCGTCCTATCCATATCAAACGGAATGTGCGATCGAGAAAATGTCTCACATCGGTACGAAGGTGAGGTGGAGTCCCGTCTTGTTGGAAGTAAATCTCATTTTCAATCTCAAAGACATGGAATCATGACTTTCAACATTTTCAGTTAAGTCTAACTTGTAACAATATCTTCGTGGAAGTGAGACCCAGTAAGACACCTGGCAGGAACCACTCACTACATTGTAGTCGCCTATCTGAGTCTTCCTCATTAAGTGTGTGGACAAGTTTGGGAATGTATGGCTTCCATTTTTCGAGCTCGCAAAATTCGATGAATAGCCTACTATATTTCTCGATATCAATCTCACGAGAACATTGCTTCAATTAATTTTTTGAGGATCTTGCAAAAACCAGCATAACTGCATCAGCACTCTCGTTATCATTTGAACTTATCTTTCTTCCACACCTACGTTCGAACATATCTTGCACCGTTCCATCAACTTCCAACTTGTCTCTTTTTTTTTATTATTATCCTTGTTGGTGGTGGTGGTGTACCAAATTCAACCCTCCAACGTCGTTGAACTTCAACAACATTTTTCACTTTCCAATACACTTCAGAAACCACTTACCATCATCGAATGATAATTTCACCGCCATATTTGTTTATAAACGCGTGAATAATGACAAATGTGTTTGTATGCTCTTCCAGCGCCTTCTGGATTATGCAGAACAAACATTATATTTCCATTTCATTTAGTTGCTAAGAAATAATGTTTCAAAGAGTGTATACATCAATTCGAAACACAGTGTATTTTACACCAAATCAAACAAAACATCGGTTACATAACTAACTAACTCACTGGCAGTATCAAACCAGTAGGTTAGTGCCCGCGCGAACATAAGCAAACCATTCTACTACTCTTATTTAATATATTCCCAATTCAAAAATCAAGACACGCATAAGCTCTCCATACATCCCTAACCCGAGTTAATGTTTTACAATCATCTTCTGTATAATCTACTTACCTCAAACCATGGTTAATGTTATTCTCCCACCTAGTTCTTGGGCTACCAACTGACGTTTTCCCTTTGGTTTTCCTAATATTTTAATGATATTGTGAAAAGAAAAATTAATGTCTAAACCAGGAATCGAACCGTGGACCTCTCGTTCTCCGTACGAGTGTGCAGCCCACTACCATTCTAGACATGGTACAAACATTAAAAATTCTTTCCACATATACAAATCTATAATTCTCGTTTTGTCCGCTGCCAGGTAGGTGTCACTACCAACGCCAACGGCCCTCTTCATTTAGAAGTATCTAAGTTTGAGAATTTTATACCACCACTTTTTATAAGCAGTAATCGATGTCATTTAACATTTTCCAATATTGTTATTTTAACACAGTTCCAATAATGGATCATATTATAATATTAAGTATCTTCCATGCCTCTCCTTTATTTTCCATCGTAGTACATGCTCTACCTATTGTTCTTATTATATCTGGTTTCCTATAAAGAATATGTATCTCACTGTTTTGTAGTCCTCTCCATTCGCCTATGTGTTTATCTCTCTTAGGTACAAAAATTCTCCTAAGAACTTTATTATCAAATTTCCGTAACTTTTTCTCCTCCATTAAAGTAAAAGTCCATGTTTCGCACCCATATAATATAACTGGTAGAATAATAGTTTCATATATTTTCAGTTTAGAGTTTTTTTGAAAGAAGTTGGGACGAGAAGAGTCTCTGTAATACATAATAGCACGCATTTCCAGAATTAAACCTATGTTTAGTTTATTTGTGCATCTCATTCCTATTTGTAATTGTTGTTCCTAGGTACTTGAATTCAGCCACTTCCTCAAAATTTCCCTCATTTGTTATTAGCTGTCCATTTCCATTATGTAGGCCTACATAACCTGTTTTAAGCGCAGCAGGAAATTATTTTAAATAAGCTATTATCTTGATTTGTTTAATAAATCTAATTGTACAGCAGTTTCTGCCCCCTCATTGAAGTATTTTGTATTCAGATGATGATTCTATGTAAAATAATATGTAATGCAATTTATTCCCGATACGAGCAGAATATTACCTTTGTTACGTAAACAGCAAAATTCCCCATAGTGAAATAAATATGACAGCATAATTTTAAATTGTGTTATCTTACAATTATGGTGTGTCTTACGCCCCCGCAGGGTCTCACAAAGACAGGTAATGCGGATGTTAGTTGTACAATGTTTACACATAACCTTTAATATGGTCGTGAAAATCGGTGACTGCCACAATGCGACAGCGATTGTAGTAGCTATGCCATTATCCGTTATGTTTATTAGACTAGAGTGTGTAGTGACTCAAGATGGCTTACATTGTAGGTAGTAAGTTTTACTCTGTGTTCAAGTTGATGTTCATTTATAAATATGCAGCTATACACTAATGCAGGTCCCAATGAGTATTAACAAAACGCAGTTCATTCTGACTAAGGAACAATTCTATCTAGAAGTAACGAATAATTGAAACCAATATATTGATGCCTAATGAAGTGTCAAGATTTTTATGTACTAAAAGGTAAGATAGCAGTGGTATCATGAAAAGTTATATATATGACAGTTGTATAATATAATGAGAAGTAAGATTTCTGACTGTCTTTTATCTTGGTTTCACATAGAAACAGTTGAATAATTTTTTTAATGTCCCAGATTGTCATTTCGGCCTTTCTGGCGTTCTCTCCTGGCATGACCTACTTGTAACAGACTTCTGAGTTTGCGGTACCTGCAAGGCAGGGTTACGCTGTCCCGATGATAGAAAAAGTTGATTACTTGCTTACTTACTTACTCACTGGCACTATCGAATCCATAGGATCATGGCTGCGCGGACATAAGCTCTCCATACATCCCTATCCTGAGCTAATGCTTTCCAATCATTCCCTGTATAATCTACTTCCCTCAAATCATACTTAATGTTGTTCTCCCACCTCATTCTTGGTCTACCAACTGGGCGTTTTCCTTCTGGCTTTCCTACAAGAAGTTTCCATGCACGTCTTTCATTCCCCATACGCGCAACATGTCCTGCCTATCGCAGTCTACGAGACTTAACTGTTCTTATTATATCTGGCTTCCTATAAAGATCATGTAGTTCATTGTTATGTAGTTTTCTCCATTCACCTGTCTGTTCATCTCTCTTTGGTCCAAATTTTCCTAAGAACTTTATTCTCAAATACTTGTAATCTCCTTTCCTGCATTAAAGTAAGAGTCCATGTTTCGCATCCATATAATATAACTGGTAGAATAATAGTTTTATATATTTTCAGTTAAACGTTTTTTTAAAGAAGTTGGGACATCAAAAGTCTCTGAAATGCATAATAGCACGCATTTCCAGAATTCAGCCTATGTTTAATTTCTTTGTGCATCTCATTCCTATTTGTGATTATTGTTCCTAGGTATTTGAATTCAGCCACTTCCTCAAAATTTCCCTCATTTGTCATTAGCTGTCCATTTCCATTATATAATGAATTTCTACGTGTGACCATATATTTAGTTTTACTGATATTTACTTCCAGTCCTAATTTCTTAGTGTTACTCAATAGTGTGTGCGTGTTGGCCTTTAGTATCTCCTCGCTATCGGCCAATAATACTACATCATCAGCATAAACTAACAGCTTATTAACGCCATTCAGTTGTAAGCCTTCCTCATTCTCTACAGATTTAATGGCATGCTCTAGTACAAAATTAAATAGTAGAGGAGATAGTGCATCTCCCTGCTTCAACCCATTTTGGATTTCAAAAGTGTCTGAAAACTGTTTGCCTACACGCACCCTACTCTTTGAGCCATTTAGACACATTCGTATAAGTCTAACTTACTTTTTAGAAAAAGTTGATGATGATGGGAATGATGCACCAGGAGACCTTAAATTAAACTTAAGCTAATTAGACATAAATGATATTGATGATAATGATAGCCAGATGGTGTTCGGGGACCATTTGAGCCTTAAAGTTCCCTGTTATTTTTCTTACAGGTGAGGAAAAACCCCGAAAAAAACCTCACCCAGGAAACTTGTCCCGAGCGGGGATCGAACCCGTGCCCACTGCGTGACAAGGCAGTACGCTACCTCGAGACCACAGCGGTGGACGTTGAATAATATATTACACTCTCTATATTACAATCCTATCTTTTAATACATAAAACCATCACTCATCCGCTGTGGTCTTGAGGTAATACAGTAATACTTGCTCAAAGCGGAATCGCATGGAACCAATTTTTCCCCCACATTAGACAAAATTCCGCATTATAAAGAACTAAAACTCATTAATAATAATCTTAGATTATAGAGTACCATATTGTCTTTTTACGTACCTTGGATTAATTGTAGTTCCGCTCCTTTCAGAAGTGTGGTATAGTATGTATGAGCGATTTCGGCGATAACGCGCAAAAAAACAGTCCCTTTTCGCAAGCGTTAAAAATGTCTCTTAGGCGCGTATCCTGAAATTAAAGTATGCAGTTTCGGTTTCCGCTCACCAACTACACTTTCGTCCACATCCTTTGATTCCCCCAAATTTAATTCCACGCTACATTGTGCCATCTTTTAAAACTGTCCAACCAACCTAAAGATGCCTTGAAATCTTTATTCCCTAGGGATTTAGCAACAGCTAGAGCTTGACTTTGGAGCATCGGTCCGGAAATTTGGAGATCTATCGTCAATCATTTTCACTTTTTCGTTTAATGACAATGATACATATGTTTTAGCCATCTTTATTCCGTAAATTCAAAAACGCTACCTGTGAAAGATCGGTTTCAGAACTTAAACTAATTTAAGGTTTTACAGTGCAATGATTATTCGTAAGGCAGGTATCTGTATTTCGCATAACGCGTGTGCAGTGAGGCCGAAATAAAATTTCATGTGCAGGTAGAATCTCTTCTTAACCCGGCGGCAGGAATAATTCCTTACTGTTTTATTGGCCTAACGGGAATTCAATGAAGTGGAAGCTAATACATGTCTCTGTCTTTCCGCTGTATATTTTTTTCACGAATAGTGTAGAAATATCCTTCCGTTTCCGTGTTGGACAGATTCCGTTTTATGCAAAATAAATACACGTAAAATTACTATTATTTCGCTGGAACAAATACATTTGTTCACATAGGACATATTTCCGCATTATTCACGTTCCGGATTAAACAAGTTTCTGTATATATGAATGGGCATGTACGACGAATGCAAGAAGAAAGGTTACCCCGAAAACATTGGAGTGGTGTCCACCTGGAAGAAGAAAGAAAGAAAGAAAGAAAGAAAGAAAGAAAGAAAGAAAGAAAGAAAGAAAGAAAGAAAGAAAGAAAGAAAGAAAGAAAGAAAGAAAGAAAGAAAGAAAGAAAGAAAGAAAGAAAGAAAGAAAGAAAGAAAGAAAGAAAGAAAGAAAGAAATACTTCGAAACTCGTGGATGCAAGAAATAAGAACAGGAATGAGAACAAGAGGACGTGGGCATGGAGTGGATGGATAGAGACGAGCGGAGAATTAATATAACATTTTAAGCACATAAAGATGTGTAAGCATTAATACATCTGTATATAAGTAAAAGCATTATTATTACGTAAAGTACGGTATGTTTTTTATTGCGACATTTTCTAGTTTATTTTTTGTGCGTGTAGATACAGGCCTATCTATTTTTGGTTGAAATGGCTGTCACTCGTTTTAATGAAAACATTGCAACATTTGGTTTCCGACATCTCTTCTCCATACAGTGTTAATTCTCAGTTTGTAATTTCTAAGTGACACGACAGAATGCGCTGTTTAAATCAATCTACAACTTGCCAACGAGTGCATTACCTGAACCCGCCATCATTAACTACTTTACTCAAATTAACACGTATCACAAACACCAATTCAAACTAATATCACTAAATTCTACCCTGTTTTTGTATTTTGCACTTGACTTCAACTGATTTTGTCATATCATTCTGTTTCTATTCCTGGAATGTAAAACTGCAGAGTTTACTGTTTTGGTAAGGACATTAATAGAGTCTATATTTACCATAATTGAAAAACTCGCAATCAATCAAACAAATCACTGTTATTATCGAACCCGGAGGTTCATGACCGCGCGGACATAAGCTCTACATAAATCTCTAACCTAAACTATTGTTATCCAATCATTCCCAGAATGATCAGCTTCCCTCAAATCATTGTTCATTTTATTATTCACCTCATTCTTGACATGCCTACTGGGTGCTTTCCCTCTGGTTTTCCTACAGAGTTTCCATGCCTTTCTTTCATTCCACATCGCATCCAGTGGATGCCCATGTTTCTTGACGGTTTTATTTTTACAGTCAAAGATCGTTACTCTTTCTACTAAGATATATAATATATATATATATATATATATATATATTCGTCTGGCTTATCGACTTCGACCTGTCCACCGTAACCATTTCGGCAGCAATACTACTGCCGCCATTTCTCTCGGGAATGTTGAGAAGACAGGAGAAAGCAATTGGATGAGACTGGCTGTGAATAAATGGAGGAAACGTCTGAGAAAATGGGCAATCGCGCCACCAATGATGATGATGATGATGATGATAGTATCATCAACGATGATCCAAAATTATTCTAAGAATTACAGATTTTTTAAAAATACTTTATATTTAGGTTAGTTTAAATTTGCAATTCTGTATGATGTGATGAATCAAAATATATTTTATATATTTATTTATCATCATTTTAATCCCAAACACCAAACAAAAATTAAGAATTCGTCAACGCCTTTCAATAGCAAAGCCATTGAGGTTATAATAATAATAATATTAATAATAATAATAATATAATAATAATAATATATGTAGGGTAAACTCGACTGAATCGGGACACAGGGTGAATAGGGACTATTTAAATTTTGTTCTTTCCACTGAAATCTAACACTCCCAGCGAAAGTGCTGGTAACCATCGACTAAGCTCTGTACTTCATGTACTAAACCAATTGTATGACATTTTGTTTCTTGTTTGGTTATGTGAAGATTTATCAACAAAGAATTGGTGTTCTAGGTAAGTGGAATAATACCTTCGAACATTAAATATTTTGGTTTTTTGTTTGTGGGTATCTCGTATTAACTAATAACACAATTACGAATTACTTTTGACCACACTATGTTATGATGTTTTTAGCCCCCAATAGAGTTTGAGAATTATTTCGTGTGTCTATTATCGTCAAAATAAAATTGAAACGGAATTTCGGGTGAATAGAGATACTAATTTTCGATTTGGCCGAATGGTGTCAGCCTATTTCACTAATTTATTTTTAACTGTTTGATTTGCACACGTGTAATTATAAAGCAGAGTTGGAACACAGAATTGGACATTCATTAGAGAATATAAAGTATATCCAAACTCATGGAAGGGAGCTTGTACATACAATCCGGCAGATTTATTCGGGGTATCTCTTTAATGGGATTGCCGATCCTGCTAAAACAAAGTCAGTTTTGTCATCCTTATAAAAAATTCTTAAACAAACCATTTTAATGGCATGTGGATTTTGAATTATTTTTCAACAATATAATAAACACAAGCTTTTTGTCGTCGCGGAGAAATGATGATGATGCTCCGACCGAAGAGCCGGAAAAGAATAACACTTCATTGTGGGTTTTGTTTATGTGTGTGTCCTCGTGGTTGTGATAAAGGACGTGAAAGGTGTGTTGGAGCTGATGGAAGAAAAAAATGTTTGTAGGCCTATATAAAGAAATAAATCTTATTCTATGGTAGTTTATGTAGTAAATTATGTTATAAAATTGTGTTTAAAAAGTGTGACAAAAATATTTTACCGAAATAAGCCATTTTAAACTGTCCTGATTCACCCAAAACACTGTCCCTATTCACCCTAATAAATTAGGAAGAAGGTACTGGAATTAAATGTCAATAATTGCTCGTTCATTCGATTGCTGAGGCTATTAACTGGTACAAAATATTGAAGAAAGGTTATATTAAATCATGAAATACAAAACATATATGTCTTACCGATAATGAAACCGATATTACAGATTTTCTTATTTTTGTCCCGATCCAGTCGAGCTTACTCTATCAATTTTCAATACCAAAAGATTATGAATTTAATATATGTTTTATATAGACCCTAGTTTATTTGAAGCAGGGATATTTTATTGCTAGATTAAATAGAGAATAATACAGATCATGAGATAATTAACTCGATTTGTTTGAAAACAATTTTATTATTTATAAAGTAGGAAGTTTCAATGGAATAGTGAAATAATAGTGAGGTGGTGTGAGTGTCATTTAAGCTGGGAACTCTGGAGTGTTGCTCGACTCCATTAAGGTGATGTCGGAGCAGAGATGGTGTTAATTCTCTGTTATATGGACTCAACTAGAAGTCGTATCACAAGCCCTGCATTCTACATCTGGACAGTTTTCTCAAACTTACAAATGACAACCCATTTATCAAAATAATTCCTTGTTTCATACATGTGTATTTACTATTACTGTTGGTCCAAGTAATCAATACTTAACTTCCTTTTTCTTTCCATTTTGATTTAACCTCTCACTTTATAGGTTCCCCAACCCGCCCGGGTTTTACGATGTATCGAGAGAATGATTTTAAAGTTTGGATAACACACCTACTCTTTTGACTACACAAGACATAGAGGGATTCCCCGAATAAGTGATCGCCTTATTCCAGGGCCTTCTCCAAGATGACACCTCATTCACTCACACATCCATTCTAGGCCTAAACATGGAGAATATAATAATGAGTATGATGGCTAGATGAAGTTCGTGAAACGTTTCGGCTTTGAAGTTCCTGACATTTGTCTTGTAGGTGAGAGAAAGAACCCGAAAATAAATCATCATAAGTAATGCCACGAGCGATTTCCAAATTATCGATAAATTCACGACTCACGAAATGAGTGAATTTATCTAAAGAATTTGGAAATCAAGAGTGGCATTTGTTAGGACTATTTAACGAATAAAATTAAGCTGTTTACTCACAAATCATTGTTTAACTATAGTTATTTTAAAATATTTAAGTATTTAATGTAAACGGCGATGTTTGAAAACAAATCAGAAATGTGAGGTTATGTTCATTCACTGCTGCTTGATCATATTACTTATTGCCAAATAAGATCGTAATGTTGTAAGAGTGCACCCAAGTGGAGAAATAATGAAACACATCCTACTATATATCATAATCAACTTTACAGGTTATTCATTTATTTTTTTAGTAAACAACTCGGTAAATTAAAGGAATCTTTTCATTATTTGCTATCTTCAATGTATTTGTTAGAGAAAAATAATGTTTTGACCTGTTCAGAACATTAAAAAGGAGGAGCTTTCTTTATCACAAAAGCAGGAGCTGATAAAGAGAAATCGATAAAGAGCGAGGTGAAACACGACTGTCATTGGTTGTAAAACAACATTCATTGAAACGTGATTGGTCATTGACTAGCATTTGTGGCATGTGTTAAATAGTCCACTCCGAAATAACAGCGACAAGAATTACTCTTTGTGACAATTATATTTTTTATAGGGCATACCTGAAAACATTTTATATATTTTTACATAACTGAATGTTAAACTTTAAAAATGAGCCACAGTAAGTAGTCGATACTTTCAAAATTCATGACGAAACACCGTTGAGTTTACTATGTAATATTTATAATATAAAAATAGAATACCTGAGATCTCAGTCTTCCTTAACTTTGGATTTGGGGTGTGGAACATATGCTCTACCTTCTGCTTGTAAATTGTTTCTAGTTATTCGTGAGAATCTTGTGCAGCGAGTTGACGTCACAGGGTTTCTTTTAATATCTCCGTTTCTTCGAGAATGTTGATTGAGATAGAGATATTAAAAGAAACCAGGAACACTCACCTGCTTAATGAGAACTCACCCAGTGATGTCAATCCGTTGTACAAGATTCTTCCGAACAACTAGTACCATTTACAAGCTGAAGATGGAGCATATGCTCCGAAAGTACTCCACATCCTACATCCACAGTTGAGGAAGACTGAGATCTCTTGTATTCTATTTTTATATTGTAAATTTTACACAGGTGAAGTAGGTCACACGGTTTAATACGTAGTTAAGCTTTTCTATTCAATAGTTCACGAACTCAACAATTGTGTATGAGCTTTGAGTACATCTTCAGTGTAGATTATATATTTTTATCATTCTGTATATTAAATAGTCAAAACACCAAGAAATCGTAAATTACGATTGTTGTAAGTGATTTTAAGGATGAAGTAATTTTTATAACAACACTCCACGGTGCGATAGTCCTAGATGGCCCACCAGCCGGCTGCTGGTCTCACATCCACATGAGCTAATCACAGAGGTAGACGATGATCGAACCAATTTAAGTGTTACATGTTGTGCCAGCTTGTTGGATCCCCTAGTCGTTATGCCTGGTTTTCTCAACCTGCAATATATCTACCCAAATTCCTCACGGTGTTGTGTGGGCACCAGTCATACTGACCGAAATCCCATGAGAAAATTTCTTCCCCCATGGGAACTCGAATCAGTGCAATTCCCGTAGTTCCCCCAGGGCATCTTGCCTTAATCACTTAACTATGGCGCGAGATATATTTTGCAGTGCCTGTCAGAAAAATGGAACTTTTGTATTAAAAAAATGTAGACCATATTTTACTCTATATATTGAAAATGTTGAGTCCATTTGTATTCACATATTTTATCATTTATATTACAAGCTAGCTTACACCCTGTGTGCGCAGCCAAGCCTAAATAAATGAAATATTTAAGGTTAATTAAATCATATGGTACTGCGATGAACCAAGTATTACGGTTGCTAAAGTCAATTTTTAATTTCGAATTTCAAGTAAACTCTCATTTCTAACAGTTTCATTTCACTGATTTTAGGTAATACCTACCTAGATTCATTTCAATAAGATAGCCCTATGTTGAGTTTCGTTGTGAAATATCGAAAATTGAAACCACTAAAGCGATTTTTAAATTTCCGTTTCACGTGAAATCCTACACATAATGACTTTAGACCATAAAAACCCTCTCCATTAAAATAATACATGTATGTATCAACTTTCTCAGTGATCTGTTAAACGGTGTCGAAATCTATTAATATCAGATTTAGGTCTATCAACATCCACTTTATATATATATATATATATATATATATATATATATATATATATAAATTTCGTGTCACGTTGTTTGTCCGCGATGGAATCCTAAACTACTGAACCGATTTTAATAAAATTTTGTACACTGTGTGCAGTTAGATCCAACTTGAGACTTAGGGTAGTTTATAACTAAATTTATAAACGCATTATTTTTTTTGCAAATTATTTGTTTATTATTTAACAAATAGTTATAAATATCTGTGAGTTCCATACGATTCTAACAGATGGCGGTGTAAGGTATCTGTGAGTTCCATACTATTCTAACAGATGGCGGTGTAAGGTAATTTGGTAAGGTAATTTGTTTATTATTTAACAAAGAGAGATCCAAATGGCTGTGCTTTTTGTTGCAACCGCGATTTCAATTGAATTACAAATATTGATTATTTCATAATTTGAGCGTGTTCAGTGTTTATCTTATTTTCAATATTATTAATTTCGCGTGTAAGTATTAGTTTTAAGTAATCTGGCTGAAAGACAGCAACTTAATTTAAATTTTTAACGTATACCTTAGCCACAGCAACGCGTGGCCGGGACTTCTAGTATTATATATATATATATATATATTTTGAGAAGATTTCACAATGTTACACAACATAATTCTGCGCCCAATTAAATTGTCTTTCTCCTCCACATCTATCATTCCAATCTCCATATTCCAATCCTTTTTCTCTCATTCTGCTCAAAAATCCGTCAATCCACGTTTTCTTTGACCGTCCTCTTCTATTTCTATCAAGTGACACCCATTCTATTAGTCTTCTTGGGAATCTGTCTTCGGTCATTCTTTTTTACATGGCCATACTTACTTACTTACTCACTGGCACTATCGAACCCGTAGATCATGGCCGCGCGGACATAAGCTCTCCATATATCCCTATCCTGAGCTAATGCTTTCCAATCATTCCCTTTATAATCTACTTCCCTCAAATCATAGTTAATGTTATTCTCCCATCTCATTCTTGGTCTACCAAATGGGCGTTTTCCTTCTGGCTTTCCTACAAGAAGCTTCCATACAAGTCTTACCATTTTAATTGTTCGTATTTATGAAGTCCACAATTGAAGTTTGAACATTCATCTTTTAATTACATTGTTTTTCATTTTATCTCTTCTAGAAATTCCAGCCAAACACCTCCAAAAATCAATTTCTGCATAATTTACTTATTGTTCTAGATTTTAATTCCCATGTTTCTGCGTCTTGTTTCATTGTACTCCTTATTGTTGTATTAAAATGTTTGCTTTTG